>JAOTQK010000019.1:825971-840146 GCA_025642025.1 Rhododendron ferrugineum
AACAATATGTTTTGATACATACACGAATAAGGATTGCTCGGATCAAGCACCCTAAACATCTCGGATGCCGTTGATTCCCACACAAGCCCCCTAGGTTTTTTTTTTTAGAATTTTTGGACGGCTCGGATCGGCCGTCCGGTGGCCGGAGACGGCCCGACGCGGCCGTCGGTACGATTTTCCTCCCCGGCGCCCATTGGTACCTATATAAATTCTTCCAAGCCTTCTTATTTTTGTGGAACAAGTCTTATTATTGAACAAAAAATAAGTTCTTATTCGCGTTCTGGAACGGAGCCTAAGCATTTATCCTTTTTCATTGAAGAAGTCCAAACGCATTAAGAGCTCTACTCCAAGGTTTCTCTAAAGTCTGATATTGGACGGGAAAATAATTACTCCGTACGTAGTTTGTACTCAATAATCTTGTTCGTTGAAACAGTGCTTTCAATAGCGGTAAATTTGTCCACACAAATAATTTGTGCACAGATTGTGCACAGATTTTGTTGTGGGGCTTGCCAAGGGTTCCACATAAACGATCTGAGCCGTTCATTAAATGTAAAACATTTTTTCAAGGGTTCTTGTAAAAAATTAAGCTCAATCCAATACCTATAGGTGCTTGATCTAATCATCTAATTTTTCATTACCCGAAAATCTGAATGAAAATTTAGATGATTGGATCGAGCATCTATAGGTATTAGATTGAGCTTATTTTTTACGGGGACACTTGAAAAAATATTTTACATCTAATGAACGACTCGAATCATTTGTGTAGGACCTGTGGTGGGCCCCACAACAAAATTTGTGCACAATCTATCACCTCTTTATCACCTCTTCTTTTATATATCTCCACATGCCACACCCACCAGCAATTCTTCATTATCCCTCTGTCATTTGCCATCTGATCTTCCCAAGCCCTCAATAGCTTACTTTCGAGAACTAAAATGAAGACGAATTTGAACGCCGCCAGAAATCCAAATCACAAAAAATCCAATTGCTTCCTTTCGGAAAATCCTCGACATATTTTCTCTTCCCAAATACACCGCCGGCAACAGGGCGGCGAGACCGTATTTGCATGCAACTCGACGAGCGAAGAGGATGAGGAATAAAATAGATCTGACGGGAGATCATACTCGTCGGCCAAGAGAGTGGTCATACTCGTCGGCCAAAAGGGTGGGGAATAGATCGGAGGACTGAATGAGAAAAATATTAGTATTGTTTTGAAGCAAGAAAGATGAGTAACAGGAGTAAAGGTAAAGGTTAACTCCAGAAGCTTCTTGAACGTTCGTAGTCTATTCGTTTGACTTTATTGATGGGTAAACTCGTCATGTCCATCAAACGTTCGTGGCTCTAGAAAATTTAGTCGTGACATTATCAGTTACCTAAATTTATTGAAAAACTCTTTTTAAAAAATAACTCTTACTTCCAGAAAACATATTTAAAATATTTAAAATCTTCAATTGTGTAAATGAACAGCCAAGATATAACTCCAGAAGCTTCTTGAACGGGCACCTAATTGCTGGATACGTTTAAATTCTTTTCGCAGGTGGTAGAAATTGTGGATTTTTTGCCATCATTGTTGTGGACTCATTGTGCATTTATTGTACAGTAATTTGAAACGGTTATTTTCCAGGGTAATACTATATCCATGCAAAAAAATTAGCTTTATCGAAAGTGATATGTATATAAAAAATTAGTAAATTTTTTGTTCATAAAATAGATGGTCAAGGTCGATTTAATTCAAAATTATTCACAGAATCACCCCGCCCCTTTTATAAACCAAAATTTAATTTTTGATATGTCTATCAAGATTCAATTAAGCTGCTTTTTAACACAAAATATGATGTCTTGTGGAGCCTACAAGATGAACGGTCCAAATTATAAAATCAGAAAGTCTAATCGTACAGATGAAAAATCTGTACCAGTGGGTACAAACTCCTTTTTGGGCCCATTTTGGGTCTCAAAAAAATGATCGAAGTCGCTCATTTTGTTTGAAATACTTTGCTTATGGTTCCTGCAAAAAATAAGCTCAATCCGGTTTCGGTAAGAGCATTTACAAAACATTCAAACTTTGCTCTAGAATTCAGGGACAAAGTTGGACGTTTTGTAGGTGTCTTAACTGATATCGGATTGAGCTTACTTTTCGCAGGAGCCGTAAATAAAGTATTTTAAACAAAATGAGCGGTTTCGATCATTTTTTTGAGACCCAAAACGGGACAAAAATGAGATTTGAACACACTGATACAGATTTTTCATCTGTACCAGTAGCACCATTCATATAAAATAAAATAGACCGTGGGACCCACATTAGCGAAGAAGGCCTGCCGTATAAAATGCGGCTCGCATCAATAGTTTAATTAATTAATCTTAAGAGCCTAATTGCCTTATTTATTCCAACAGAAGGATCTAGAAACCCTAGTACACACTATATAACTCTCGCTACCCAGTACACACTCGCTACGTCTTGCTACCCCAAAACCCTAGATCCCTTACGTCCGAGTAAAGAGAGAGAGAAAGCGACCGCGGTTGGTTTCCTTCGACGACGTCGGCGATGGCGGAAACCGAGACGTTTGCGTTCCAGGCTGAGATCAATCAGCTGCTGAGCCTGATCATCAACACTTTCTACAGCAACAAGGAGATCTTTCTCCGTGAACTCATCAGCAACGCTTCCGATGTGAGCCTCTCCCTCTCTCTATTGATATGTCTCTTGAGACTTGAATCATGCGTTGTTTGTGCTTCTGGAATCGGTTTGACTTTTGACTTTATCGTTTTCTAGTTTATTCGTGTAGTCTCCTTGTTTTGTAGGTTTTTTTTTTATATTTGTCTGTTGTTTTTATGTGCCGATCTTCACGATCCTGCTGTATGTTTTCGTATTCAGTGTTTATTAGGGTTTTAGCCCGTGTGTAGATGGTGTTTAGGACATGAGATATATTGTAATTGAACTCCATGTGCCTACAAAATTGATTCAAAATCACCATTACAGAAATTCAAGCCACTTGTTTTTAGGAAAAGAAACAGGCTGCTCCTATTACATAATTCTAGAGAAAGATGGCCAAGATTATTCCATTCAGTAATCAACTCCTAATCTCTCGCTATGTTTAGCCCCTCTACTGTAGTATTCTTTATTTTACCCTCCTTTTTTCAAGAATGTAAAAAGAAAGACCAATCCTGGTTTTTAACTCATGAGATATATTGTAATTGGAAGAATCAAGATAGTAACAGTTGACGAGTAAAACAAACTGAAACTTTGTAACTGGAACGGTTTGAATGTGTTGGAACAAAACAATATGTTTCTGTTCTTACTGATACAGATACATGGATTTGGTACTAAGTTAGAATGACGTGCGGTGCATTGTATATTTGTATCTGCCACATATTTCGTATGTATTGGGGCTGAACCGCATGGAGAGATGACTAAATTCATGTTCAGCTATGTTACGACATGTATGTGTACCTGATGATTACAAAAAGCAAAAGTAGAATGCTTACAAAAAAGAAAGTAGAATGCAATAGCTGCTGATTAGGTTTGGGGTAGAAACAGATTCTGTTCATATATACTTTGCCCAACCAAAAAATATTGTTAACTTCGGAATTTTAGGTGTTTTTTCCCATACATGTATTTAGGGTTTTTTTCCGTCCATTGGACTTTGCTGGGGCTAATCATGGAACTTTTCTAAATTGGCTTGAAGAACTTGTATAACTGGTGAGAATATTTGAATTTTATAGACTGAATTGTTAAGATATTTTTGTTATGATGTTTTCATGCGATAGTATACTGCATATATCTATAGAACTGGATTTAATTTTGTAGTTCCATTGGAATATGAGGTGGTATCCTTCTGGTTTGGCTAAAATGTTTGGAAATTAGTTCTTCGTCCAATGCAAGTCTTGCTACTGTAGGTTTTATGAAACTGTTTGTCTGTAAATACTTATTTAGGGGAAGTCTCTGGTTCAGTTCCACCATGAGTCTTCTGCTGTAGGTTTTATGAAACTGTTTGTTTGCAAATACTGATTGTAATAATGGGAACTTTGATATTATACAGGCTCTGGACAAAATTCGGTTTGAGAGCTTGACTGACAAGAGCAAGCTAGAAGCACAACCGGAGCTCTTCATCCACATCATTCCTGACAAGGCAAGCAACACTTTGACCATCATCGACAGTGGCATTGGCATGACAAAAGCTGGTATGCAGATGTTGTCTTGTATCATTATGTTTGGAATCTTGGGATCATTATGTTATCATGCTATGCTTGGTTCCTTAATTCTTCTCTAATCTTATGTTTCCAGATTTGGTCAACAATCTTGGTACTATTGCAAGGTCTGGAACCAAAGATTTCATGGAAGCCCTTTCTGCGGGTGCTGATGTTAGCATGATTGGTCAGTTTGGTGTTGGATTCTACTCAGCTTACTTGGTTGCTGAGAAAGTCATTGTGACCTCAAAGCACAATGATGATGAGCAGTACGTATGGGAGTCTCAAGCTGGTGGCTCTTTCACAATCACCAGGGACACCTCTGGCGAGCCTCTTGGCAGGGGTACAAAGATTATCCTCTACCTTAAAGAAGACCAGCTTGAGTACCTTGAGGAACGGCGTCTCAAGGACTTGATCAAGAAGCACTCTGAGTTCATCAGTTACCCAATCTCTCTATGGATTGAGAAGACGACAGAAAAGGAAATTTCTGATGATGAGGATGAGGAAGAAAAGAAAGATGAGGAAGGGAAGGTGGAGGATGTTGACGAAGAGAAGGAAAAAGAAGAGAAGAAAACCAAGAAGATCAAGGAGGTGTCTCATGAGTGGTCGTTGGTGAATAAGCAGAAGCCCATCTGGATGAGGAAGCCAGAGGAGATAAACAAGGAGGAATATGCTGCTTTCTACAAGAGCCTTACCAATGACTGGGAGGAGCACTTGGCTGTGAAGCACTTCTCTGTTGAGGGTCAATTGGAGTTCAAGGCCGTTCTCTTTGTTCCTAAGAGGGCTCCTTTCGACCTCTTTGACACGAAAAAGAAGCCAAACAACATCAAGCTTTATGTTCGCCGTGTTTTCATCATGGATAACTGTGAAGAGCTGATCCCTGAGTACCTCAGTTTTGTTAAGGGTATTGTGGATTCTGAGGACCTTCCTCTTAACATCTCAAGAGAGATGTTGCAGCAGAACAAAATCCTTAAAGTCATTCGCAAAAACCTGGTGAAGAAGTGCGTTGAGCTCTTCTTTGAGATTGCCGAGAACAAGGAAGACTACAACAAATTCTACGAGGCCTTCTCTAAGAATCTCAAGCTGGGAATTCATGAGGACTCCCAGAACAAGACTAAACTTGCCGAACTCCTTCGATACCACTCCACCAAGAGTGGCGATGAGATGACCAGCCTAAAGGACTATGTGACCAGAATGAAGGAGGGCCAAAACGACATTTACTATATCACCGGTGAGAGCAAGAAGGCTGTTGAAAACTCACCGTTCCTTGAGAAGCTGAAAAAGAAAGGCTATGAGGTCCTCTACATGGTTGATGCCATTGACGAGTATGCAGTGGGTCAATTGAAGGAGTTTGAAGGAAAGAAGCTAGTTTCTGCAACAAAGGAAGGTTTAAAACTGGAGGAGACTGATGATGAGAAGAAAAAACAGGAAGCTTTGAAGGAGAAGTTTGAGGGACTCTGCAAGGTGGTGAAGGATGTTTTGGGTGAAAGAGTGGAGAAGGTGGTGGTGTCAGATCGCGTGGTGGATTCTCCCTGCTGTTTGGTGACTGGAGAATACGGATGGACAGCCAACATGGAAAGAATCATGAAGGCTCAGGCTTTGAGGGACTCCAGCATGGCAGGTTACATGTCGAGCAAGAAGACCATGGAGATCAATCCTGAGAATCCCATTATGGAGGAGCTGAGGAAGAGGGCTGATGCGGACAAGAACGACAAGTCTGTCAAGGATTTGGTTCTGTTGCTCTTTGAGACTGCGCTGCTGACATCAGGGTTCAGTCTTGATGACCCCAACACTTTTGGAAACAGGATCCACAGGATGCTCAAACTGGGTCTGAGCATCGACGAGGAGTCTGGGGATGCTGACATGGACATGCCGCCGCTGGAGGAGACTGACGCTGATGCTGAGGGGAGCAAGATGGAGGAGGTTGATTAAGCCAACAACCCCCTTACCTTTACATGGTTTTGGTTTATTAGTTTCTCTAAATCTCTGTCTGGTCTTTTTAGTTTTCTCGGTGTCGCTACCTGATTAAGGTACTGGATTATTGCTACTATTTAAACTATCAAATGCTGGCTGATTTTTGGGTATGGCAGTTGTTTGTCTAATTTTCTGCCTTTTGACTCTTTACTTGGATGCTAGTTAAAGTTTTTGCCCTTCTGGGTAGAAAGGGGTTAGGAGTATTTATTTGCATGCATGATGTGGTTTCTTTGCTTGTTTATGGAATGGATACTCTGCTACACTGTTTGGTAAGTGGTGGATTCCTTTAAGATTGCTTGTGCCACCAGGTGAGTTTGATATTGTCCTATGGACTGGACTGGATCGGATCAAACTTTATAAAAAAAATCATTGCGCGGGAATGCTGTATGAGGAATGGTTTTTGAGGATTAGTGGCGATTCCTGCAATAACCGTTGAAGATGAGCGAACAGGTCCATTCTAATCAATCGAACAGGTTGTGAATTTTTCATAAGAATGGTGCTCTTGTGAAATAGTCGGGAGGAGAAAGCCAGAGTTACTGCATCTGTTTAATTGCGCGGTTTGTTTGGTAAGAACAAATTATTACACCTTTTAAACAGAATAGGAGACTTGCTTCTGTTTGTGTCTGCATTTCTTTCTGGCGACGAACCCTTAAATCTTACTCGAAACTTTTTGTCATGGATTGGTGATCTCTTCCGTGGATTGCTGGTTGTCTCTTGCACATGGTATAATCTATCATCATACTTGTCGATTAGATCAAAAATAAACAAATACTTGTCGATCTAAACGCATCATGAAAGCTAAGACGCATGGACATGAATCCATAACATATCTCTCTAGTACAAATACATTTTAAATTCAACGTGTCCATGCTCTAATTTTTGAAAAAATGACGTGTCCGTTTCTCGTCGTGTCCATATCTCGTATCCTTTGCTTCTTAGCTGGAAAGTATTAGACTCATCTTTAATACTGCTTGCTCCCTTGTAAATAAAAAATTTTCAATACTGCTCCAGTTCGGGAAAAAAAATCTTAATACTGCTCAACAAATGAAAATTTACTCCGTATGGAGTACTGTTTATCCACTGAAATCACTCGCGCAATCAACAATCTTGGTTAAAAAAAATACACAACCTGCAATCATTGTGAAAAATAAAGAATACAATGCCAGAACTACCATCAGGTCCTACTACAAACGAAAGGGCTGCATTTCTCTTCTTCACTTGAAAGTACTAAGCAATAGCAACGAGGATGCACAAATCCTCAAATCCAGAACTGGTATCAGGTATCTTCAACCCGAGAATGAAATACAAAACTTGGGAATGTAGTGGTGATGTCCCTGTTCAAGAAATTGAGCAAATGTAAGCACTTTAGAGCATGCTTTGTTCCGATGGTCTGTTCAATATCGTTGTTTAATAGCTTAATGGTGGATCTTGCCTGGTTATCTGTGTGTGTGTGTGTGTGTGTGAGAGAGAGAGAGAGAGACTTCAAGTTCGTTAACCTGGTATGCATACCATGGTCTAAACTTGATAATCCTTTGAATATTCTCATGTCTCAAAAAGTACTAGATTTTCAGACACTGAAGCACCTCAGTTATGATACAAGTACTTATTTGGTCCTAAGATATTTTACGATGTGTTAAGAAAATAATTGCAAGAAAAATTTCAAATCTACAAATGCAAGCCACACTTAGAGAGATGATGTATTTTCCTACTATAATCAAAAGACTTTGCAGACTAATCAACTCACAGAACATCTACTTGGTGTTCCTGCCACACCCCTTCGGCCCTTCCACACCCAAAACCTTCTAGCAATTAATCAACCGATCCATTTTTTGGCATATCAACCTCAACATTGGGGGCAAAATAAAATCAAATATAGGAAACAAACTAATAAGAATTAGATTCTTACTTGAGGTATTGAAGGGTCATATTTTTCAATAGGGATGGATGCCGCAGAACAAGACTTCTCCACTCTTCCTTGTCGATCTTCCCATCATGTTTTGTATCAGCTTCCTCAAAGGTCTGAAACATTACCCCAAAACAAAACAAATCTTCTTTCAAGTGATTCTTGCAGAAGCAAATAACGAACAAATGTATGCTATCCCAGAACTAATCTTTTTAACCAAGGAATTTGAAATCCAAGCAGAACTCTCTACACTGTCCAATCTCTGCTAAATCATTTTTGCGAAAAGTGAGTTTGGCGCGTCTATAGTTATCGCTTTGAACTTATGTGATGCGTTGCTCAAATGCTACTTTTCTGTAAGTTGAAATATATGGATGGAGTAAAGTCAATAGGCATATTACTACCTTCAATAGGCATATTACTACCTTCATTTCCCGTGTTAATGCTTTGGCCCTTTGCCTTATGTGCTTTATTTGTCTGATCTGGGTATTTTAAGACCCATAGGCGTTCAGGCTTGGCCTGTTGATAGGACTTCGGTCCTTAGGTGTCTTCCAACCTTTGGTTGGATCCCCATCCCCTCTCCCCCCACTTGATGTACCCCTATCAAGTTTCTTAATAAATTTTTGCCGTTCAAAAAAAAAAAAAATACTTTCAAAAGTCCAAACTATACTCAACGCCCACACCTCTGTTGGCAGCATGGATCGTATTTCAGTATTTGTGTTGGCAATAGTATCAGTTACTTAACAATTGCCACATGTCTGGTTATGTGAGGTTGAGGATTGTAATACAATGGGATCTTGAATTGGGAACCTGATCCTCAAAAGATGGTTTTGATGTGGCAAATAGAACTTCTGATTATATGGACTGCTAGTTGTTTTTGCACAAATGAGTTATGCAACCATAAAGGTGAAGAATGACATAAAGAAAGAAGACTGTCTAAAGGTAAAGAATGACATAAAGAAAGACATGGGCAACAACACACTGATTAGTCACAATGGATACGGATATATTGAGCTAACAGAGGCTATATACTTTGAGTCACTCAAGTTGAGGAAGCACCTTGTCAATGATGTTCTCTATGACATCATCTGAAAGGTTCATACCAGATTCTGCAAGGGTCGCTACTACCATTTGCTTCACCTACATTGCGGAAGTCGATTAAAATTCTGAAACTCCAAACACATGATAAATAGAAAAGACAAGTAGCATGAGCTACTGTGACAACTATTGCTTACTGGTACTGCAGTCATCTAAGAAAAGGAACAAACTAGAAAAACGTTACATCAAATGGTAGAAATAACATCTTGAAATTCAACCATCAAATGCCACGAGCTGCATCACATTATGGTCTTGTGTGTGCGTGGTGAATTATGTTGGTTTCCCTTTTGGCTTAGCTTTATTAAAAATCATTTAAAGCTACAGTCCCCTAACATGTGGTCCTCAAGTGCCAACAATATGCAAGCAGTTGCTCCAAATGCCTTCTCGATCGCAGATGACTGCAGCGAGTGCATGTATTCCAATGTACAAAGCGAGACAAACACATTTTAAAGTACCTCAACCATGTCTCGGCGCACGAAGGAATTAGTGAAGTTTAATCTGAAAAGTATTATAGCAGTGCCTCAACTTCTACAGATTTATAATCAGGGAAATGTAGTATCTCTTCGAAATTCAAAGATGGAATACCATGCATTTAGGTCATTCTTGAAGACAGAAATTCAGGAAGCTCAGAAATGACTAATGAAAGAATACTATAAATTGGAAATCATAAAAGAGTTTGTCTTAAATTTCATACCATTCTCCCAACTAAATAACAAACAGAGCAGTTGTGTTTCTACTGAGCCAAAAATTAATTAGAATTCACGTTTTCATAATAGTACTCTCTAACATAGCAATCCACACTTAAGGCCTGCAAACTATAAGCAAACAAAACAAAACAGCCAAAGTCCCAGTTTAACTAGTTTAGGTGCAAAACTGTTCATGTTAATACGATTACTTACCTCTTGCCTCTCAATGAAACCTTGCTGCTTGAGGTCGTAGAGTTGAAATGAAACTGAAACACATGATTATGGGTTCAATGAAAAGGTAGTTCCAAATAAATGAACAAGTAGAAAAATTATCTTCGAATCAATACTGAAGAACTGAAGCATACACTCAATCTTATCATCAATAGGGGCATTTGGATGAAATACAGAAAGGGCGCGGGCGAATTCTTCAAAGCCTAGGATGCCATTATGTTTTGTGTCAAACAAGTCAAATACCTGCAATTAGTAAGAAAGCAAGTAGCATTAGACATATTTGTCAACTGTCAAGTATAGTGATTCCACTATAATTGATGCATGTAGACAAGTTACACAACTATTTCCAAGTCTGTAGCACTTAAAACGGGAACATACAAGCACAAAAGAGCACACAAATAAAAACACTTTCACATATATGTGTGTATCAACGTAGAAACCGTTTATAGAGTAAGCACGTTTCTTATCAATAGAGAGGCGAGTAGAGAAGTTCAAAATATATGGTGCACCGAAAAAGCTAGTGCAAGATGTATAACACATGTTAAAAACTAGTTTATCCTTCCACAGAATGTCGAGTTAGGGTGAACTTCGACAAGAGTAACAAGAATAATGTCTAGAAATTAATTACCCGATCGGCAAACAAGCTCTCCTTTTTGTTTGTCTTAAATAATGCCAATTGAAACTCTTCCTGCGATATGATACACAATGATGGTGTTGAAGAAACTGGTGTTAGATTATGAAGAGGCAACAACACATCTGCACAAAACAATCTTAATAACATTCACGTCTCATCTCAATATATAGCATAATGCAACAAGGATATCGAGAAAGATTAGATGAACCTTGTTGATCAACCCATCATCAATTACTGCACTGCTGATCTTCTTAAAAAGCTCATAAAGTGCCTCTATTTCACTTACACTAACTGCATCCAAGTAGCAAAATCACAATCTTAGTTGCTCTTTCATAAGAGGAAATAAAAGAACCAAAAAGAATGGAGTACAAAATATAAGTATCCATCAGTACATTGAGAACCGTGGAGCTAGTTAGACAGCATAACAAGGGTAATGCCATCATTTCTTTTAGTTTTGAAAATTTAAACGCTACATGCTTAAGACCAAGCATAATTGGTCAATATGGACGATGCGTTGATCCTCACGTTGCTTTGCATTTCTGGAATTTCAAAGAACAATAATATAAAGTCAAGATAGTAGGGGCCAGCAGCATACACACTGTATCCCTCGCAAGAATTTCAGGATCTTCGAGGTCTCTCGGTTGTCTATCAAGATCACAACAGCCGAGTAGGGGAGCACATAAATGCTTAACCCAGTCTAAGCACTGCAACATGGTAAAGCTCGCGCATCAAAACACTCCATACCTGGCCAGAAAGAATCGTCAATCTATTTTCTAGCCAGTTGTATGGCAAAAGAGGACCAAAATGAAAGAGAAGTAACCTTTTGACCATTTCCGGATACTGTTTACTGAACCCAAAAGCGGAGAATCGAACAGACAGGTGTACTCTCCTATATCTCTGTTCAGAAATCAAATTCGATTTCTGTTACAAAATGCATGAAACAGACGGGATTCACATTAAGGAAAGAAGGAGACTTTGCATGAAACAGTATACGGAATGCACTTTCCCTCACTAATCAATCAAAGTTGGACAAAATGCATGTTCAATGCGCACCGGGTCACCTATACCATTGTTTCCGTCCAATTTCAACAGCTTGATCACACAAAGATTCCTACCGGTCAAAGTCTTTTGTAGGAGTCTTTACACTTTTGTGCAATCCGGTTAAATTGCCCGGGAACATAGGTAGAGAAGCATTTGCGGTACAGGTGTTCTGAGCTGTGCTCAATGATCAGTCTTTCAATAGCAATGAGAAATAGAAAACCGCCCATTCTATCGTATAAGATGTGCACTTTAGAATTCGCGTCGAGGAGTATCTCTCACAATTGGCAGTTGGCTATCAGTACAACATGCAACAGCTATCACAATTGAGTATCAATTCGTCCTAGAAACACGTCGAATGATCGGTAAAAGTAAAACCCAATATCAACAACACATACAAAAAGCTAATACCGCATCAGAAAAAAGAAAAGATATTTACATTGAAACTACCAACAGCGAGTTAGAGAGCCCAATCGACAAACCAACAACTTAATCCCACGAACTGATAGATAAATAAGAACATATGCAGCGATTAAATGAGAAATTCAATCTTTTAATCAAAACCAATTATTGAATTACGGATCTAGCAATTGTCTTGTTGAATTGGAATGATTCGATGCCAAAAAACAGAGAATTGATGGATTCACAATGGGTAGATGATATAAATATGGGAAGCAGACCTCAACAGAAACCCTAGCTCAGTTCAGATTATGCAGCGCCAGCTGCAGTGATAATGATACGTAGTCCCTGCAGGTGAGAGGGAGTCAGGGACTCGTGTTTCTTACGTTTCTGATGCGAAAACGATTGAAGGAGGGAGAATATATATAAACAGGTGAGGGGCAACAGTAGGCCGCTCAGATTAATTGAGATGCGCGTAAACTGACTCGAAATTAATTGAGATGCGCGTAAACTGACTCGGAAATCTTTCTGTGTTGTTATCAGGAATCAGGAAAATGAAGGGCAAGAGCAGTTTCTGAATTTTCATTTTATTTTCATGGTTCTCAAATATATAGAAATAATAAAGATTGTTTTGGGGATATCATAATTTTTACCACAGTTTTTTTTTTTTTGTGAATCTTTTCATCTTTCCTGAAAATTTTTCAGTTTTGGGTTTAAAATGTCCCATCAACTAGAGGATTTTGGATAATTTAAGGGGAAAAAAAAATAGATAACATGAATATTTAACAAAGGACCTCTTTGTCTAGATTGATATCTATTTTTTTAGATTCACGAGACGAGACGAGACGAAACGATAATTATAGTGCGTCAAAATTGTTTTTGATTGTGCCAAAACTGTAGTGCATAAAATCTTTGTACCATGTTCAAGGTACAAGGCTTTTATGTGCTAAAATTTTGACACAAACAAAAAACAATTTTAGCATTCTCATTTTTCATTAATAATCATAAAAAATACTCATTTACTAAAAAACTACAAGACACCTCAAGTGCAAAATGAAAACCAGGACGATTATGTTACCCGACTTTTAACAAAACTACAAGACACCTCAAGTACAACATGAGTGTTTGCAAGGACTCTAAACGGAATGAACCGATCATATTTTTGGAACCCGAAACGGGCCCAAAATATGGTCTATTTTCCGGATCAAACTTTCCCAGCGGCTGGAATATGTGTTTATTTTGAATCTTTAATTAGAATTTTGGTACTTAATCATTAATGTCCACCTGGATTTGATTAACATTACATGTGTACGTAAGTGATTGATGCAGGGTCATCTGTAATTTCCAACTTTGGCATTATGTAAATCAAATCAATGCCAAGGCTTCTAATTACTCGTAATTATGGAGGGTTATGTTGGTATCACCAATTCAGCATCATTAGTTTACATTAAATATCTCAGGGAATCCGTATCCGTTTACACACATGTTGGTTAGTATAGCTTTTTTAGGCGACTAATCTTACCGTTCATTACTCACGAACCCATATTAAGATCGAAGCAAAATTTCGTATGAATTGTCCCAGTAAGGATTAATAACACCCTTCAACATCTTCGGTGAGGAATACTTTTGGATCCTAGAAACACCGCGTGCCAAACGTGCATGTGTAATAAATTAGGTACCATCGGTTTTTACTCCTCATGACACGACCGAGTACGTGGTTCTCATGTCAGTCTTGCCGACTTCCACGTGGAGGTCAACTGTATATAGGTCGGCTTAAGGACCAAATTATGATTCATCAATGCACGTTTACGACTAGAGCTGGGCAACGGACACGAAATACGATAACACAATTCGAACCGGACACGAAATTAGCGGGTTAGGGTTGAACATTTTTAACACGAAACACGAAAAATGACACGACTCGAGAACACGAATTCTAAATGGGTCGGGTTCGGATTGAACACGCGAGACACGAAATTGACACGACTAACACGGTTACTAATATGTGTCACCCATTAACACAAACATATATA
>JAOTQK010000019.1:851491-865270 GCA_025642025.1 Rhododendron ferrugineum
CACGAAGTTAACGGGTTAGGGTTGAGCATTTCTGACACGAAACACGAAAATGACACGACTCGAGAAACACGAATTCTGAATGGATCGGGTTGGGGTTGGGGTTGGGGTTAGGTGGTTTGTGACACGAACCCGACTGACACGACTCGAACACAATCCGACACGACCTGTTACCCAGGTCTACTTACGACCAAACCTTTATCTTAAATGTACTACAGTACAACCAAATCGGAACAAACGTGTTTCTCATTGAGGTCAAGCTGTAAAAAACAAAACAAAAGGTCTAGGAACGTGACAAACGTGAAAAAGGTAAATATAGGGTAAAGTTTTTCTACCCCCAAGAAAAAGAAGGCAGATTCTGTCAATTATTTTTTTTTTTTCACTCTTTTTAATTTGGTTGTATGGAGTTGTTTGGCTCCGAAATGGCTTAAGGACTGAGCGTGGGCGTGTCAAGACTTGTCGCATCTAACGTAAGGGCTGAGTGTCCCTTTTCTGACTTCTTAACTGTACGGCGAAAGTGCTGCAAACCTAAGAGCAAGATTGCAGTAGCGGTTCGTGGTTTTGCCATAATGAGTGTGGATTTAGCTATTTTCTAACCGTGTAGGAAAGAGAGCAACGTAAAAGTAAAGACAAACTTTATTATGTTGGAATAATAAAATTGGGTACAAGGAAAGTAAAATCCGAATGACTTGAATAAGTAATTGAGTGAATGCAGATAAAGTAAAATAGTTTCTTCGCTGGAAAGACTTTGGTTTAAGCGCTGAGCTTGATTGGTGTGGAAACTCTTTTTCCTTCTTAAATTCTAGTATTTATAGGCCAAGATCTTTGGTTTTTTGCATGTATCAAGTTTCCCGCCCTTCTCTTGTGGTGGCAAGTGTCCTTTGCAACTTCCACATTATGGAATCATGGGGTAGTGGGAGGTTATTGGGAGTAAATAAATTTACCCACATGCCTATTCCTGATCATGAGCAGTTAAGAAAGGTAATGGGCCTTCTCCACTTCCTTTTTTCGGCCATTTGACAAGTCAAATGGTCATGTGGCAATCATCCCTATTTTCTTGCTCCCATGTTTACTTCGTGAAGCTTCCTCAGATGGCTTCATCAATGTAGCAATGGGCCTATAAAAAACAAAAAGGCCTTGTTCTCATAATATAAACCGAATGGGCCTCGATCCAACTTATAAATAATATGACCCATAGCCCATAATCTCAAATTATAACCAGATTGGGTTAAAATTAACCGGGCTCAGTTAACATTGGCTTGGCCCATTAATTTTGATCTAATAACACTTCATTTTATGACCCAATTTAATTGAATTTCAATTAAATGGCCTCCCAGCTTTCGTCTAGAACTGGCTGCCAAAAACGGGTGTAAACAGGAGTAAATTTTTTCTTTGACATAGCTGTTGGATTGAACACAATCATTTTTCACAAGGGTAGAAGGACTTATTGCGTTTCTTGCTTAGGCTCCTCTCCTACACCTTATCGGGCACGTCCCCTAGTTGGTGGCCTAGCGTTGGCACAACGCCTCACCTTGTTGAGGCACCTTACCCCGACAAAGCTCCCCTCAACTCAAAACCTGACCTATATAGCCTGACTAGGGTGGTTCAGGGCCTAGGAATCCACCTCAGTATCGGTGACTTGGGTTCTAGGATACGCACAAGTGACCCATAACCCCCCATACGGGATCCCGGATCACGAGGAATATATGTTTTGGCGGCTAGAGTTGGCTGCATCTCCAAAGCACCTTCGAGGGGGCCAACGGACCAGACAGATGGATGCATTACCTCGTAAGGTGCGGTGCATTACACGTACTTAGCACGACTGCCGTGCCTCCACTTATTTGCTATCGACGTGTGCCTATCTTGTGCCATCTAACTGCCTAGAGTCTTCCCATACCACTATACCATGGCTTTTTTGGATGTCATCACTCATACCAGAACATGCTCCATTAAGTTGGACGTAGCTGTCAAAATTTGCACTTTGGTATGGTTTTGTCACCAAGAGAAATATAACGGGGTACCTAACCTGATCCGAGGGTTAATTTGCTGTTATTACTCGTCCGGACCAATCCAAAATGAGATTATTTGCCAAATGCATGACTCTCAACTTATGATTCATAACTGAAATGCAATGAAGGGCTTAAATATTGAGATCTAGTTAAACTTTTTCTGCATTTGTTTTAATTCTTACATTGTTTCCAAACCTGTAAAGGTTACCACATGGATAAGTTATCGAGCTACATATTCTGTAAACCTCCTTCCATCCCACATCTGGAATGGATAGACATTTGCATACATCTCTGGGTGTACAAAATCCTTGGTCATAGAAACTTAACTCGATTTCAATGCTTCTTAAGAACTGCAAAACAGGATGGTAAATGTTTATCCATTCCATCGGAAGTTGGTCATGAGCTCCCCGTTTTTGCAGAGATCCAATCTCTCTTGAATGTTATTTGACACATGGAAAAAAATTCCAAAATCCTGTCCTGCTTCTACTCATGCTTGCAACCTTCTGTATCTTGTTCTTATCATCTTAGCATTCCCTTAAGCTAATTTTTTTCATGAAAGAAGCGTCTATGGAGCTTAGTTGTTTTGGTCAAAGTGTGCATTCTGCTATTGTAGATCATAGGATAAGGTCAAAAGAATATGGAAATGGTTATGTCCTAAATTACCAACTCTAACAAGTACCGATACCAAAATGACCCAGATACGACGACATGGACACGGACACGGACCCTTTGTTTTTCAGGTTACAGAATGCACATTCTGTTATTATGTGGTTTATACCATTTCTCATATTCATTTGATATTTCACATAGTCTCTCGGAAGTATAAATTCACATTTCCTTGTTTATTTCAACTTGAAGATTTCCATCTCAAAAAAGGGAGACAATAGAAGAAGTTAACAATGGTGATGCAACTTCAACCGACAACAAGAGCAGCCCCCACTAGGGAGGATAATAAGGATGGTGGCACAATTTCAACCAACAACACGAGCTGCCCCAAGAGCAAGGAGGACGGTGACACGACTTCAACCAACATGAGCAGCTCCAAGAGCAAGCAGGATGGTGACACAACGCCAACCAACAACATGAGCAGCCCCGAGAGCAAGAATGATGGTGACACCACTTCAAGCATGGTGACTTAAGTTCAACCAGCCCCAATAGGACCGCTAGCAACAATGATAAGAAGAAGAAGAAGAATCATCCTGGAGTAAGCAAATTTGGGTTTTATAGTCTAGTTTTAATCCTTTGATCTTTTTGACGGTTGTTTGTCTCGTTTCATGCGAGATTGTTCTAGTCGAATGATTTCCAATGTGGACTATTTGGATTCACTGCAATTAAGCATCTTTTATGAATTTTGATATTTCTTGGGAGGGTGTCCAAGATGCTTTGACCTTTCTTTTCTGTCGTCTGGATGATGATAATCAAGAGGAATCTATATATGAGTTACCTCTACATGATCAAGAGGAATCTATATATGAGTTACCCCTTCATGGCCCCTCTACAGGTGATAAAGGAGTGGTTTTCCAAAAAGGAAAATGACGGCCCATAACGTGTTTTGATAAAGGACAAAGTCCACATTGACCCCCTTGGTTTGGCCCATCTGTGGATACACTCCCTATGATTCAAAAGTGAGCACATAACCACCCTTCGGACCCAAATCCGTCCATGTTAACGCCAAATGTGTCACGGTGTCAGCTGGTTGCTGGCCGAGAACTGGAACTGCCTTCTCGCTGTTTCATCTTTCAGGTTTTCTTTTGTCCTCAGTTATATTTACCTGAGCCTAGCCCAGGCTACAGCTGCAGAAGGTATGACTGAGGAGTTCAGCCCAGCATTACATACTCATAAAGGAGTACCAATTACCAAAACGAAGTCGGGTTTCGGATCCAAAAAGAGAATGATCCATCAAAATCCCTGAGGAAGAAGCTGAGTCACGTAATGCACATTTGGTCTCTTTAAAATAATATATAATGAACGTGTGTGAGTGAGAAAGCGTCTTTCAAAAACATCTCAAACTATTATAATTTTCAAGAGTGGAAAATGAGAGCACGAGCGAAAGGGTAATGATCAAAAGCGGTAGCATAGGTTTTTATTTTTATGGATTATGTGATGAGGGAAGTAGTATGTCCAGTGTTTGCACATGTGTTGGCCCACCTTTTAACACTACACATTTATCTCAAGGGAAAAAAAAAAAAGTTTGATGATCAATTATAATTAAGTACAAATTTGTTTACTCTCACTAAATGAGGTTAGTTTGTGATGGGATCCACTTTTTTCCCACCAATCGGAATGAGGGTATTGTGAATAAATTCAGACTCATTACGATCCTAAATGAAGCAATAATTATTGCACGTTGTGTTCTGAAGACCTTCAACGTTTCATATTTGCATGAAACCCACACACTTAATCGTTATACCATGTATGCATAGGATGTTAAAGAGCTCCGCGGCTCTTTTTCTACCCTAAAAAAGAGCTCTGAGACACCATGTGTGCTTCGGGGCAGTATTTTGGCAAAATAAATCACTTGGCATATTTTTATTTATCTTTGTTCAAAAAAATCGCATTCTTCTAGTTTCGCATAATTTTTTGTATGAATTATTGATTCGTCTCGATGAAAGGAATCATAAAAGTAACAAATTGTGATTCAAACTCCATTTTTTTTAGTAAAAAAAAATCTCATTTTCTAACTGATTTTTGTCTTTATTTAAAAAATTATAAGCTTGAACCATAATTTTTTAATCTTTTCAATTCTTCTAGTCGAAACAAATTAGTAATTTACGAAAATTTGACGCAAAATTAATGAATGCAAAAAAAATGTATAAAAACAAAAAAATAAGCGAAAGTGGCTAATCAAATCAAGAGATACCGAATTTTCCTGGAGGAAGACGATTCCCCAATATTTGGGGCTTCTATTTCCTGACTTATATAAAACCCTAGAGGACCTGAGACCAGTTCAAAAAATTCTATCGAATTAAATTCTACTTCGATCTTCAATTAATCTTCTTCAGATTAATCCTTCGATGGGTAAGAGAAAGGAGCGTCGACTCGCAGCCAAGGTTGGCGCCGGTCGTAGAGTTAAGCTCGATCTCTTCGCGGAACCCTCTGGTATGCAACTCGAAACTTTTGCAACCAACATAGATTGATTTTTAATTTTTTTTTTATTTGTTTGATTGGTATGACTTTACTCACTGAAATTACGAGGAAATTAAATGATTTTTATCGATATCGCGTTTTCTGCACCGATGTTTATGAATTTGTTATGTTCTCAAGGGTTATGTTTGGCTGTTTGTTTGATTGGCATGATTTTCCTGCTGAAATTACGAGGAGATAAAAGGAATTTATCGATGTCGCTGTTTCTGCACCTATATTTATAATTTTTTTATTCTGTTCTGCAAGGGTTATGTTTTGGCTGTTTGTTTGATTAGTATTATTTGCTCACTGAAATCGTAAGGAAATTGGAAGGAATTTAAATTTTCACTCTTATCGTTTTCTTTTGGCTTCCTGTTTTTTCCTTTTTATGTAGTTAAGATTTTGGACGGGCCCGGTGCCTGCAAAATTGATATACAAGGTCAACCAGCAGTTATAAGGCCAAAATTGATATGGCAACAAAACGTTCGGCAGCTAAGGGAAAGAGGGTTTTCATGTAAATATGTGGTGAGACTAGGACAGTAGGGTAGATTGTAGCAATGAAAACATTCAAGAATTAGTACGGGTAGCTCCAATAGAACGTGAGAAAATAGGCTAAGGTGGTTGGTTGTGTATAATGAAGACTAATAGATTCAATAGTAAAAATAAAAAAAAAGCGATGAGATTTCTGTTAATTTAACTGCCAGGGAGGTGAAGGTTTAAATTGGCTCGAGATGTTGAGGTGGAAAAGGATATCACTTTATTACAACTTAGCCCTCGAGGACCTTGACGAAGCAAAAATGTGGAAAAGGATTCATGTAGCTGATGCCAATTGATTAGGACACAAGTTTCGTTTGGTTTCGTTCTCTTTAACTACCGAGGCCTTCTATTGGCACCAAATGGAGAGTTTATTGTTTATGTACTTTGTTGTCTCTACGCTGTAGTGAGTATTTTGATATTTTACTTAGTCAGTAGTTAGTATCCAGCTGGAAATAACAACACCAGGTTCACCTTTTTTGGTACTAATGATGTTTATCGGCTGGAACTCATCAGAATCAGTGCCAAGTGTATGATTGGCTGCATTTTGATTAGATATTTTGGTTGACTTTTCAGGAGAATCTGGTGGTTCATCTGCCCAGGATGAACTTGGCATGGACATGGATCCGAGTCATCTTGCTGGGTCACCCGATTCACCATCATCTTCAGGTGGGTTCCGTCAGTTTTCTTCAAAAGGACTGATCTATGTAGAGAGGACTTGATGTGCACTGCCTTATTTTGGTGGAAAATTATACTTTGTACAAGACATATTGTTTGCTCCACAAAGAAATTCATTTTCAGAATGTAGGGGGCCCGTGGTCTTGGGAACATTCAATTGGTCATCAGATAACGTCCTGAATTATTGAATGAAACTCCCGACCTGATATGCCCTTTTACGCGGCATCGGCGGTTTGGAGATTTCGGCAGGAATAGTTTCCTTCGCGGTTCGTATGTCTCTTGCTTTATTTGTATTATTATGCTTCATTAATCATGAATTATTTTCTAACAGGTGCCTCTGACGAGTTGTTCAGAAAATTGGGACTGCCGAACTTTTGATCGTTTCTTTTGTTTTATTTTTTCCCGCACTTCCACGGCTACTGCTGTATTACAAAATATTCCCTGTAGGATGTATATTTTCTTTTGCCGAGATATGTTTTTCGTTGCTAGGTAGGATTCTTTTGATGGTTTTTAAGGCATTTGACAAGTTAGTATTTTTTATTTCAGGTAAACAACCAGAGAATCCTTTGTTGTTACTTGGGCAATACAGTGATGACGAGCTAGATGAGGAATCAAGCAAAAGACTTGACCATGCCACTGAGGAGAATTCCATTGTTGATAACAATGAACAGGTGATTTCTAGATTACACATATTTGCTCACTCGGCTGTTGGGGAGCAAGGTTTATTTTCCATGCCATATACTACTTGTGAGCATGGTTTTATGCTGCATGAATCATAAATTGGAGGTTTAAGCAACTTATTCTCCTTAATAAGCATGATGTTGGTTTTTTCTTCTTGTGGTCAGTTCGTTAATACTTCCAATTGCGTTATCATCTGTCATCACAGTCCTAGTTGTGTAATGGGTATGGGGAGCATCGAAGAATTGGTGGAAAATCCAGCAGACAACTTGTGAATTTTGAGGCACTAGCAAATGCTAAAAATAATAATTGGCAAGCGTATTCTGACCTTATTTCTAACAATTTCCGTGTTCGTGATGCATATTTACATTGTGACTGCCAGAAATATGATCAATGAAATCATTCATCAATTTTGTGTTGATGTTTTAGAGTACATGATTCGTAAATTGAATGCAATTATAATGTAATAATGGTTGGTATGATACTATACATAACACATGAATACTCGTGGTTACACATGTTCTACTATGAAATCATATTGTATTGTGACATCTATTCCTCTTTGAGGTTTCAAGCTTCAAATGAGTAGGTTGAAGGTTATGAAACAAGTGCCGAGCAAAGTTACGAAACAATGAGACCCATGATGCATCGGGATGAGTCATGTGGGCGATAGTGACACAGCAACATAAGGACTGTAACGGAAGAGGTGGCGGGGAAACAACATCACCATATTGGAATAGGATACGCTTGTAGTCTTTTCCTTTGCACCTATAAGTACGCGGGTACTTCAATCAGTTAATCAGATTACCGTAACACCATTACACCACTGTCATCCAACGGAAGTGCTATTCTAATTTCTGGTAGTCAAATTCCAGGCTTCTTTTTGTATGATCCGACCCTGAAACTACTTGAATATATTCTGTAAGGATCAGCTTGAGCAAGGTACTCAAAGATCTGAGAGAGCTTGCAATTTCAAGAACCTAATCATTGGTACAAAATATAATTTCTAATAAAACTTAAGCAACAGACAGACCAATTGTCCTGAGCTTGAACCAAGAAAGTTAAGCTGGGATTTCTAAATTCGGAATCTCTAGGCTTTATTCTAGATGTCTTTCTCATGTTTGGTCTATTATTCATTTCTAGAATGTTACGAGCTGTGGTTTTCACGTGTGAACTCATATTTGTTCTATGTCAAGCTATCTGTGTGTTTCATCTGCAGCGGACACTGGTTTTTCTCAGCTGGTAATGCCTGAATTTATCAGTATAATTCCAAGTTCTGTTGTTAACTTGAAGGGTTTGTATTCTTTCCGGCCAGCTACATTGGGAATATGTGTTTCACATTCTAAATTTTGGTCACAAATTTCAAATGAAATAGGTAAAGGAACCTACCAGTGCGGAAACTGAGGATGTGGAAAACAGTCCAATTACGGAACTCGATGCTGAAAAGGATAAACCACATGACTTAGAAACATGCGCTATTTCACTGGATGCTTTGCAGATTCCGGAGGACTTTGAGAGTAGAGAAATTGATTCTGCTGTTGCCGCTGACATTTATAAAGAGGTGGTTTCAACAGAAGAAACCTCTGTTCCAGGAACTGATGAACAATTGACTGGCAATCTGAGTTCAAGTTGGAAGGTAGTGTTGCATGAAGAGAGCGGTCAGTATTACTACTGGAACACGGTCACTGGGGAAACTTCATGGGTAGTGCCTGATGTGTTGGCTCAGGGAACAGAATTGACAGGTGAGCAGAAAACTGCTCCTAATACCGAAGGTGTGGAATTGGATTGTTCTATAGATATAGGTCAGGCTGGCAGCGTAATTCATGAGACTCAACAAACATATGATACTGGGGCCCAGCTTGAAGAGCAGAATAATCCAAATGAAGTTGAAGGGTTAGAAGAGAAAAGGCTGGGTAATGATGCCAACCAAAGTGACTCGGGTGATGTGCTCTTGAGCAATGGGGCAGGCACATGTGCTGATTCTGAGAAGTTCCCTTGCAATCCCATGATTGATGAAGAATATGACACAGAAAACGATCTTGGTTCTTCAGTGTTGAAGGACGGTGAAAATTTGTTGGACAGATTAAGATCATTAGAACGGTAAAGACTTCTGCGTCATCTCTTATTGCGGAATGTCTTTGATGCATGTAGAAATTTTCCTGTAATTAAATTTTTGTCATTATTTTTGTAGATTATTTTTACTTTCTGCTGATAAACGATATGTTTCGGTTCCAGGACCCACGTGCAAGGACATGACTGGATATCAAAGTATGTTTGGGAAGTTGAGATTAGGCTTTCTGATATCAAGTCCCTTATGCCTTTTGGATCATCATTGCTACCTTTCTGGGTGCACTGTGAGAGGCAGCTTAAAGAGCTGGAAAGTGCCATTGACAATCAAGTTTCCCAAATCTTTAACTATCGCCAAACGCTTGAAGCTGAATTACCCCATAAATCTAGGGGATTAGAGGGGGATGAGATTGAAGCTGGTGGAAAAGAAAGAAAAGTAGTCTGTTCTGCTTCTGCTGATGTCGATGTCTCGTCATCTGTCCTGAAAGATTCAAAACATGAAGCTTCCAACGGTAATGTTTTCTGTGCTGATGCAATTGACTATCCTGCATCACACTCAGATAGTGGTTCTGAAGGGACCAGTGGAGTTCATGAAGCTACACAACTATCTGAATTAACTCCCCAGACTGCGGAAGACGTGGATATGGATGTCGACATGGAAGTTGAAGATGAAGTTCCAGCAAGTGGTTTAATTGCCAGTGATTCATTAGTGGCCGTATGTTGTGCTCCAGTAGAACAACCTATTCAAGAATCTTTTGTGCCACCAGAAGCTTTTACTATTCCACCCCCTCCTGAAGACGATTGGATCCCTCCCCCACCTCCTGATAACGAGCTCGTTCCCCCACCCCCACCTGATGACCCTTCTGAACCCTCATATCCACCACCACAGCCAACTTATTTCGAAACGGTACAACCGCTCTCTTATACGGAACAATACAGTTTTTCCTACCCAGGTTCTAATTTTCAGTATTATGGTCAATCAAGCACAGAATACCCAACCCCTAATGTTCCTGTGTCCCATCCACCACTTTATTTTGAGGCATTGCCTAGCACATATCCTGGTGCTGCTCCTGCTGTAGTTAACCCTGTTGAGCCTGTTGTGTATTATGACCTTCAAGATGGAGTGGTCCTCCCTGCACCAGTAGCAAGTGGTGCACAATCTTCAGTGTCGTACAGTGAATCAGGTCATGAAGCCTTTGGTTCTGGTCAAATCAGATCTGTGGATTCACATGCAGAAGCGTTCAGTACTTTGTTATCGAATACCGAGGTTGCTGTTTCTGCAGCTAATGGTACTGCTGGAAAAGCATTAGTGGATGTTCCTTTAACCGTGGCTACCATCCAAGCTCCAGTGACCGTTTCAGTGGTGGACACTGCTTCTGCATCATCTACCGCTAATGCTCAGTCTAAATCAACTGCCACTAATGCTCTGTCTAAAGGTAAGGTTTCAAATCTAACTATTGTGGCATGCACAACCTCCTCCTACTGCTGCTTTGACATGATCTTGGGAGTCTTTACTTGCTTAAATGTGCTGTATGGTTTACCTTTTCATATATTCTGTCAAAAATTAGTAGTTGCGAGTTATAATGGTAAGGTAAGGGGAAAAGTTCACCTCATGAATTCACCTTTTTGTATTTTATTTGGTTGGTTAAGCGAACTTGTTTCATGTAATGATTTTTAGTTGCTCATGAGACGACAACAGCTCACCTTCTCCAGATTCTGTTTGATTCTTTGGATTCTTTGCTGCTTACAACCTAGATTAGTATAGAATTGTGTCTTGGTGCCCCCTCCTCATCCTCTCTATCTTATGCAATTCACTTACACAAACGATGGTATGTTGTATACAAGCTTCTGTTTTTGTTGAAGGTATTTTTAATTTACTCATATGTTATTTTCTTTTTGCTCAGTTTTGCGCAGCAAAAAACGAACAGTTGCTGCAGTATCCACATTGAAGTCAAATAAGAAGGTCTCCAGCTTGGTGGACAAGGTAAACCATTTGTTCGTTATGTTACATTATTAGCTTAAGAGGTGCATTTCTATTGTGGAAGTGCATGTATACAGCATTTTGATTTAATTTAGTACTCAAATTAATTTGTCTAATAGTGGAAGGCAGCCAAAGAGGAGTTGCATGAAGACGAGGAAGACGAACCTGAAAATACGTATGAGATGTTAGAGAAGAAGCGACAGCGAGAAATAGAGGTGGAAATGAGTTTTTGTTTCTTTTGGATAATGTTTATGATAGCTGCTTCTGGTGCCTTAACTTCCTTTTAATTGCAGGAATGGCGTGCACAGCAAATCGCCAGTGGAGAGGCCAAAGTTAATGCTAATTTCCAGCCTCTGGGTGGTGATTGGTATGGAATCTTATACCTATCTTGCAATGACGATAATAATCTGAATCTAAAGTTGAGGATACCTTGTTGTATACTTGTAGTAAAATGGTGCTTTGAAGCTGCAATGATATTGCTCAATGCTTATTTTTGTGAAAACATTGGGTTTGATGGACACTGCATAGGAAGTTTGTTTTGTTTAATTTCTGCATGTCTCTTGCTAATCTTTTCCACTGTCTCTGTCGGAACCACGCATGCGAACACATACATACACACATGCAAGCACGCATTCAACACACACAAACATACACACATGCAAGCATGCTCTTTTGTATATGATAATGATCATTTAGATCTTATCTATACTGGTTCACTTCTATAGGGTAACAGGGTTCATTGGCCTGTAAAAGGTGCATAGCTGCCGGCCTGCTTCTTGATGGCTGTTTTAGTGTAGGTCCTGTAGGATAAAAAAAACATCTACTTTCATCCGGGGCTGAAAGGTGGATGCCAAAATGGAGTGTTGTGTTTGCTTGCTGTTTCTTTTTTTGCTAAATAATTTATTGATGCCATTCTGCTGCTTTTTTTTCTGATTCCATTCTCTGTACCTCACACACATGCTGTCCTCTTTTTAGGTTTTTTGATGATCATGCTTGTCTTATTTGTCGATTGGATATTTGATTACTCAGGCGTGAACGGGTGAAGCGGAAGAGAGCTCAATTGAAACGTGAAGCTGTACAGAATTCATCAGGGTCTCCTACTGATGGAAACCAGCAGCCTAATCTGAACGAAGTTTCAAGAGATCTCCCTTCGGGATGGCAGGTATTGAATCTTCTACAGTATAAGAAAGTCTCTCTCTTTAATCTAAGCCAATACAGAATGGTAATCTGAAACTGGTTAAACTAAACTATGGCATGCTGGCACTGGTTAAACTAAACTATGGCATGCTGGCAGATTTTAAGATGATGTGTGTGGGACATTGGTGTAGATGGTCAGGCCAGATAAAGCCAAGGCCTTTAAAATTGTTCTGTTCAATTGCAAGGGCGGGACAGACAAGCGGCCCTAAGCACAAATGACTTATGAGTTATGATTTGACTTTTGAGTAGGATTAGATCCCGAGTTTCTAATTTGAAAAGTGAGAGCGTCTGCAAACAACTAAACAGCTCTATATACCTTGCTTCGATTTCCTGCTCTAGCTAATGTGATCGATGTAGCCAATGGAACCTCCACTGGTGCTGAAGTTTTTAAGAATTGTATGTTAGCGATGCTGATGGTTGGTTTAGTCGTGGCTTATTCTAGTAGTACTATATTTCCCTCTTGTATTATGGTGTTTCCTTGCGCTTGCTGATTTAGATCTTAATTTACACGCAGGCAAGAATTTTGTACATGCTTATATTTGTGCTATGTATTGATCTTGGTTACGAGTCGTTTCCCATCCAAGTTTTTCTCATGCCTGTTATCTTTTCCTGATGTCTTTCAGGCGTACTGGGATGAATCCTCAAAGCAATTCTATTATGGAAATACCGTCACTTCCGAAACGACGTGGACAAGACCTACTAAATGAGAAGTAGGGGACCGACTGCTTTAGGTTTTTAATTTTGGAATTATATATGTAACCCCCACTCTCTCTCTCTCTCTTCCATCGTCCTGTTTCTTCATCTGTCTCCAGTTTTGTTTAGTTTCCAAATGTATTTGGCTAATGCCTTATTCTTTACGAGCTATCAGTTAAAACACTCTAGTTTGTTGTTATTTTTTAAGCTTCACATTGTTAGTGGCCAATTACATCGGCCATCTCATTCTTTTGGAGCCTCATGTCCACTAGTCGTGTTGATAAAAGTGAATTGGCACTGGAGAGTGCAATATGGAGAGTGCAAAAAATGAATCCCGTTCATAAAAACAAAAAATGAATTGGCACTGGAGAGTGCAATATGTGTAAAAACTTTGGCATATTAGCTTTTTTTGGTCAAGCGGAAAATAATATCGAAACAGGAGAATGCAGTACATATCGAAAAAGGAAAATGCAGTAAAAAGCCATGGTGCCGATGAGCTAGGTCAGTGACCTTTTGTTTTGGCCACATAATCGTGGGATTGTAAGTAGGGATGGCAAGCGGGTTTTCCACTCCATTTTCGGGTATCGGGTCGGGGTCCGGGTAAGATTTTCAAAACCCACCCGGGTTCGGGCCGAAGGTACCCCGCCCCGAATTACCCGAACCCGTCCCGGCGTATATATATATATTTACTTATATATGTACATATACTTACATACATGTCTTTTCATTTTTTTAGCATTAATCTAAAAAACAATGTCTCTTTACTGTCAAGTAGCCTAATTAAATTTAAAAAAGAAATAAAAATTGATATTTATTGGTGTT
>JAOTQK010000019.1:865370-921098 GCA_025642025.1 Rhododendron ferrugineum
TATTTATAATAAATTCTACACATAAAGAAATGGAATGAGGTATCTAAAATATTGATTGCAATTAAAAGTTTAGATAAGACCGCGATACCAAAAGACACAAAAATAATTTCAAAAATTTTATTTTTCTAGATAATTTTTATTCTTATTCAGCATTTTTTTTTTTACTTTTTTACCTGTACTTTATTTTTTTATTTTTACGGGGCAGGGCGGGTAAACCCGTTCCCCGATCGGGGCGGGAACGGGGGTACCCAAAAAAAACCCGGTCGGGGCGGGGGCGGGGCGGGTAATGATTTTCGGGTCGGGTATGAAAAAACCCGCCCCGCCCCGTTGTCATTCCTAATTGTAAGCTCTTCCGTTGCTAGTATTGTAAGGGGATCAGAATGCTCTGTTTGGGTTGAAATGGAGAGATTTGATGTTCAAATTTGTCAACTACATAAAAGGTTCATTTATAGATGGCTTTTGAAACTAGAACAGAAAACTGAATTAGATAAAGTACAAAGGGTGGTGCTTATTTGGAATCATTGTATTTCACTTTGATGCAGATCTATCTGCACAAAATCCAGTTTTAAGTGAACTCGTTTGACTTCTGTTGCTGGATTTTTAAGGTTCTATGTTTATTTTTCGTTGTTTTCAGTTGTATTCCTGTAGAGCCATTTGGCCATGTAACCTCTTCATGTTTCAATATATCTGCATCTTCTTGTTGCTCAAAAAAGAAAAAGAAAAGAAACATGTGAACTATCAAATGTTATTCATGTCCTCCTCCTCCTCCTCTCTCTCTCTCTCTCTCTCTCTCTCTCTCTCTCTCTCTCTTTGTGTTATATGGTTTCACAATGCAAAAGCTAACTTAACCGAAGCTTTATGGGAATCATGCAAACTATCAACTGGTAAGCAACAAAAATCCATGCAGAAATGAGAGATACCATTGAAACCCTTGCAGACACAAGAAAGATACATTTAAAATTATTAAATCCTCAAATCCCAACTAACAAAAAATATAGCAGTTCAATATACTGTCTGCTGCCGCGGAGGGGGAATTGGAAGCAAAAGCAGGAAATCTGACTTCTCGTAAAAATACAAACAACATATTTTCCTCCTTAAGGAAACTGAGAATACAAATCAGGTTGGTTTTCTATCCAACCTTTGTCTTCTTGGTGAAGCCTCCTACTTCTGCCTCTTATAAATCTTTCCCAAGAATGATTTCAGCACTGCTTGCACAGCTTTGCTAGGATGAGCCTCGATGGAGTTGATTAGCTTTTCATAACTCTTGCTCTCATACTCCTCGAATACGCCCTACAACGAGAGTGAATAACGCGATCAATGAATGATAATGAACAAGACAATCAAAGATCGAGAATGAAATGATGCAGGTCCATCTCCTATCATACAAGCACATAATGATGCGAAAGTTTTGTACTTTCATATTACTGAATTGGCCTTTTTGGGTTGATATTTAAGATACGATTTTGCAGAATACTTTTCAGAAACTATGCTTGAGATAAAAAAAAACATCCATCATTTTCATCAAGCATTAATTTGGTTAGCACGAGTAGTTATCAAAATTTTGAAGGAACATCTATCAGTTTTTTTCTAAAAAATGGGCTGGTTTCAAAAAAATTCTGGAAAACAATTTTCGAAGGAACTGTTGATCAAACAAGTTTCTCTGTGATTTCTGGGAATGAGAGCAGAAAACAGAAAACGGAAAGCAAAAGTGATACCAAACAGCAGAAGCCTATGTATAAGCTCCACAGACAAAAATCAGAGAAGAGTAAAAGGCGGAATGCAAGAAACCTGAAGATTGAGAGTGTAATAAATTTCCTTCACTTTTGCTACACAGGCTGGATCGTCTTTTCCATAGTTCTCCTGCAAACATGCACAAGTAACAGATCACCTCAATGAAAAGCTATTACAGCATAGGCTAAAGCAATACGACTTCCTTACGTATAACGACTTCTTTTGTTCCTCATTAGCAAGTTCCATTGCTTTCACGACCAACCAAGAGCACTTGTAGTCTTCAACATCTGTTCCAATCTGCAAATGAAGCAGAAAATCAAGGTAAGATTTCTTGCTCTCTAGAAAAACAAACTAATGAACCAACTAGACAGTCTAGACTAGGCCCACTTGGCCAAAACTCTTGTGCCTCACTAAGAGGTCAAGTATTCGAGTCTTGACATAGGAAACATCCCCTTATCTTAGGTACAGCCTGCTAATGTGCTAAATGAAAAACAGTGCAACTTACCTTACCAATCACATCAGGATGACCGAAACAATCCAGGTAATCATCCTACAATTATAGAAAAATATTATCAACAGATAAGTAGGCAAATTATCAAGAAAAGAACTACAATCTTTTTCTTTGAATACAAGAAGACTTCAGAGGAAAATGAGAAACTTCAAATCTCAAAAAAGTACTGTGGTCACTTCAGATATTACAAGTTAACTTCAGATTCCAGTGATTTCTGGTGACAAATGAGTATTGTGGTCACTTCAGATATTACAAGTTTACTTCAGATTCCAGTGATTTCTGGTGACAAATGACCATGACTATCCATGCAGTAAAACTTGCCTGCACTTGGAAATAGGTTCCCATTCCAACCAGTATGTTCTTTACATCAGTATGCTTTTCCAGATCCTCACCTGCCATAAGCAGTGCACATGCCACCTGGATCACAGGTAACCGCACGTCAGTCATAGTCAAGTAGATTCACGAAACCCAGAAGTAGAAACACTTACTAAGAACCAGAAACTTAATGATAGAAGTTAACAACTTTGACAGGTCCCAGAAAACACTGAACTATATCACATGTTATGCTTGGATATGTCTAAAAGTGTTGGACTTACTAATCCTTAGGCCCAGAACACTAGGACCCTGTCAAATCTACTACTCAATACATTCAATCTATTTTCCAAGAGAAATTGCGGTGACAGACTCACAAGTTATCGTCACTTATCTCAGGCATAAGATGAGAATTTCATCTGAAGTTGTGCAGTAAATTTATTATACTAAAAACGTCTGATGGACAGATGACAGCATCCTCACTCAAGTCTCGAGTGCCAACAAGGTTACTTATTTCTTTACAAAGAGTCCATGTAACCTACTTAGGGCATTGTAGGTGAAGCATCAAACTAGTATGTTCTATTCTTGTTGGGCCATCCTTGGGCCATGTAGTTCTTGAAAACATGGTCATTGGTAGAAAGAGTCCCAAATGTAAAGCAGTTCATCCAAGAATGTGAAGAGATGAAATAATCTTTAAAGAATCAAGACAACAAAGTCCCGTGTGTGCATACAAGGCACTTGTAATTGAGAACTTAAAGCAAAAATGACTAGGGAAGGAAGGCTAATCCTCCCATATTTAAGTGTCATATAGAAACCACAAGGAAAAGAATATTCACTCACTGGCAGGTAAAATGAGTAGTAGGCAGTTTTGTACTGAACAATCCGATGGTGACTGCACGAAACCACAATTGTTATTACAAAGCGAATATTTTATCAGGTAGAAAACCAAATTCAGAAGAAGTAAAATTGTCAAGGATTCTCACTTACAGAGAAATTGAATATTTTGCTAAATCTTTCTCTCCTTCAATCGTGGTGATCAAATCTATCATTTGGCCACAGGCTGTTTGAAATTCTACCTGCACAAACATGGTCATGATTAATTACCAGTACTCTATACAAATGACAACTCAATCCGTCCTCTTCTAAGCAAAGACAATCCAACCTCATTGAATAGATCCAGCAGTTCCACATAATAAGGCTTTCCTTTGAAATGCTTTTTGAGAATTCTTGGGATATGATTGCGGAGTACTATGCCGTCATTTGCAGCGATCAAACCAACCTATAACAAGAAATTCAGAATTTCTTATCTAATTCCATTAGAAATAAATATTACAAACATGTTAGTTAGGATTAAGGAAATACACTAAAGGGAAACATAATTTCTCGATATACAGACACACACCTTTGGCACTCTGAACCAACATGGCTGACCTCGGCGTGTATGGGAGTTGTCCATAATATCATCAAGAACAAGAAAATATGCTTGAAGCTGCAAGAATCATTGCAAGTGTTCAATGCCATGCAACATAAAATTAAACTTCGCGAGAGTTCGAAAGTACAGAAAAATATGAACAAAGAAAAGCCGGTCTTGTCATAAATGGAAAGATATTATGGAGCCATACCCATTCAATGCACCACCCAAGTGCACATGCAAGAAAAACTTCTTCATCAGTTAATTCCTCTCCTTTCAGCAACTTGTAGCTGTGAATAACAGAGAGGCCTCGGTTCAACTTTCCTGCATAACAAACCAAGCAGACCTCTTAAACTAATATAATACCCAAAAATATCATCTAATTATTCATCGTAAGCTAAATAAATTCCCCTTTGCTTTTTGTTTTTGCATAACCACGTTGCGGAAATGAAGCAGAAAATCGTAATAGAAACTGATGTAATTCTTTAGTTCTAACCTCCAGGTACATTGTAGTCCAGCATCTGCAACAAAACAAAACAGAGAACAATTAGAACACAAACTAATTCCTAGGATAAATTACAACGAAATTCATAGGATGCTTTGTATCTTAAATCCCAAGGGCCTGTTCGTTTAACTGGACTAATAGTGAAGCATATATAATCCTGCTGAATATATAATGCACCAGATCAAAACTGAAGGAATTAATAATACCACATGCCCATGGTATTATACACACTTCGTGTGATTACTGATTATATTTCCAGAGCAGGTTTAATCCGGTTCGTAAATATTTGACCAACACCAGATATTTGATCACTTCGGATATACAATCCAATCGAATGCTCATATTGGTCAAACATATGGGGCCTAAAGAGTCCACTACTGCACGCCCCCTCAATGCAAATGTCCAAGATATTTATGGAAGAACTCGAAACAAATGCCAACAACAAAGCCGCATGCAGCCATGCACACAAATCAAAACAAACAAGCCAAGTAGATTCCTTGGAGATTTCTTGCAGCTGGCCTTCAAGAGACCCAAACATCTAATATGGAAGCTCATTCTTGTAACCATTAACTAAATTCCCATGCCAAAAGGAAAATTCTGACGGATATTTTATGTGGCAATACGCCTATATCAATTTCCATGTGACAAGCATGAAGCGTGTAAGCAAGCAAACAATTTGTCACAATAGATACACTCTAGTAGTAGTAGTGTTTGCAATTGCAGTAGAACCCCCATCTCTTTTCTTCCCCTTGCAGTAGTACCCCCATCTCTTTTTCCCCCACTTCTTTTACGGTAAAGTGCAATGAACCCATGATATTTTGTTTGTTTTTGAACAAAAGATCTGTTGTCTGTTGAACTGGGAATTTATTAGAGAGAGAGAAAATATCCAAAATCATGAGATTTAAAATTTTTAAACTCTACTGTTGCATGCTCTGATAAAATATGAGAAAAGTCACAGATCCACGTTAATGAAGATTAAATTCAGAAAAATATTTTTTCACTTTTTTTTTTTCCTGCAAAACGTCAGATGCTGTTACAGTACTATGTATCAAAGTCCTCATCTTTCTGCTCTGAAAATTGAATTTTTCTTTCTTTCTTTCTTTCTTTCTTTCTTTCTTTTTTTTTTTTTTGATAAGCACTGAAAATTGAAATTTTTTTGGCTAAGCCTAAGAGTTCCCAGAAATCACTATCCTAAAGCTCAATTAAACGCAAAAACCAAGAGAAAAAAAACTTATTGACATTCCAAGATCCAATCTTTCGACACAATCTATCGCCAAATTTAACCCAAATGGCTAAGGAAAATGTTATTTAACCCGACTAATGCATATATGCAGTCAAAACATTGAATTTTCATACAAACAGAAAGAGATTAAAATATATATTAACATGAACACGTGAAAAAAATTGAGAGAGAGAGAGAGAGAGAGATCCAATCATTCGAAACAACCCATCTCCAAATTCAACCCAGAAGGCTAAAATTAATGTAATTTAACTTCGGCTAATTCATACTATATGCAGTTAAAACATTGAATTAACAGAGAGAGAGAGAGAGAGAGGTGATGAATGTGTAGATACAGGCATGAGATGTATATAGGCCTTACTCGGTCGACCCATTGACGGGAGTTATCGGTGAAGTCGAAAGCAGGGTCATGGAGCAGCTCCGATTTCAGAACGTTGTACACTTCCAGGAATTTGGAATTGAGATCGGACTTGAGATCGCTCATTTTCCCCAGAGAGAGAGAGGAGAGAGAGAGAGTTGATGCGAATCCTGGAACACTTGTGGGAGGGAGAGAGAAAGAGAGGGAGGGAGAGTGCTGATATTTTTTTTTTGATCCGCAGGGAGAGTGCTGATTGGTGCAGAGAGAGAGGGGTGTACTCATACTTAAAAATAGCGGAAATAAGTAGTGGCTATTCATACTGGGCGCGTGCGTGAGTGTGAGCGTTTGTATCACTGTTGACTGTACCAGAGAAGAATGTCGTTTTTTAAAAGCATCTCGAACTACACCTTAAATTTGGGGAAAATGACGGCTCAGAACGTGTTTTGATAATTAATACCCGTCAAAGACAAGCTAAGAACATTCGTTAATGCTGAAAATGTCATTGACGGGTATTAATTATCAAACACGTCATTGGCCGTCATTTTCCCTTAAATTTGCACCTTTTAAAAGCATCTCGAACTACGCCTTAAATTTGCACAGTTGTCAATTCCATGCTAGCAAGTGTACCGTTTTCTCTATTAAAAGTTTAAAACGATATGTATTGAAATCGATGTATATCTCGATACCAGTTTAGATTGACCAAAATATATATTTCATATATTTTTAATGTATTCAGGAATAACCAAAAATATTGAAATAAAGAAATAAAACAAATTCTAACACTTTGATGTACCTCAACATTAATCCTAATAATAAATTAAGATGATGAATATATTATAGACTAAAAGTTTTTTGGATTATCTTAAAATTCGAGTTTTTTTAGCAAGAGAAATATCGGTTGAGATTTTGGTACAAGCTCGATATCAACCAATACAGGTTGGTACGCTAGATGTCGAGCGATACAGGCTGATATTTGGGCAATACAAAACACGTAGGTATGTGCATCGTTTTGTTGCCGATACAGTACGAGATTGACAACATTGGCGTAGAGTGAAAATCAAAAGTGAGAGCGAAAATTGTACTTACTAAAAAATTATATGAGAAAAATCCAAGCTGCCTTGGTGGTGAATGCCTAGAACTTACGGCTTTGGTTATTTTTCAGTTTTCAGGTTCAAACCTTCCACGTGTTGGCAACCCTTTTCGGAGCTATTGGAGGTTTGCCCGCTCGATTAAATCTTAGAACCTCTGAATTAGTTGAGGTGCGCGCAAGCTAGCGCGGACATCCGATTATAATAGAAAATGCACGAGCAAGGAGAGAGTCTCTCTAATAAGGCTGGATTTCCTTTGTTATCTAAACGGGCTAAAGCTTGTAAAAATATATATTTTGAATCAAATCATTCTTTCCGCATATACTAACTAAAAGTTCATTTAGCAGAAACAGCCTGACTAAAGTTATTAAATTGTAGAGAAGCTTTTTTTTAAGGGAAATTGAGGGTAATCATTTTTCCTAGTAGTAAATTAAGTAGAGGAAGGCGCCGTCTTTATAGAAATGTATCACCAATGACAATTACAGCCCCTCATTTTCTGAATTTCTGAATGAAAGGAGACAGCCAGTGTATAGTTGGTATAAATGACAATTGTGTTTTTATGTTTAGTGGACCAGTGCTCTGTTTTTTAGGCGTTTGTATTTTGGTCTCCACTCGTTGCCGGCGCCTTCTATCTTACGGCGATAACATAGTTGTATTATTCTCCATTAATGGAATTTCTTACGCTTCCACGCAAAAAAACTACAATTGGGATTGTGGCTAGAAAAACAGACTCTTTACCAATTTGAATTTCCGATTAAAAAACAAGTTATTACTACCAATTTGACGGATTAAGGATATCCTCGTGTCATCAAAACTTTTCTTTCTTTCTTTTTACGAGAACAGTCTGTAGTCCGAAGAAGGAAATCATGTCTGTCAAAATACTCGAATCGGCCATTACCTAAGTTTTCCCTTTACTAAGATTATAGAGAGAAAAAAATGACAAAAAAAAAATGAGTTTTCTTGTGAAGTTTCATTTTAATGACCTATAGTACTCTATGGCTTTCACAGCTCACTGCCATAATCTCTGTTGAGACCACATAAATAATCGATAATACCAATAGTATACCAGTCCCAATTTTCAATCCCCACCTACCAAACCAGATTTTAGTCCTCACATACTAAAGGAACATGCCAAAAATGTCAAGATATTCAAGCTTTCATCAAAATATCCATAAAATTGGTTTCCTTTACTCTTTTGACTTTGAAAAGGACCTAAATAACGAGGCAGGATCTTCTGTGCGGAAAATCATGTGCTTCTGTGTCGAGAAATTTTCCGATCGTTTGATTTAAAACATACTAACAAAAAAAAAATACACAATCTAACAGTTGAAAAACCCCTCGGCACAAAAGCACATGGGGTTTCAGGACAGAGAAGATCGAACCCCCCTAAATAACTACTAGTACTATAAAAGGTAGAATCAAGTTACATTGTTTCAGAAAAAATTGTTTGGTGCTCCAATGTCCCTCCAAGTCACACTATCTGAATTTTGGATTGAAGATTGAAGTACCTCTTATAACAGTCTGATTATGTATTCCTAGGTGGCTATCGGCGGATATATTATCTGGACGAATGATGATTCCCTCCTTATTCGAGTGACAAATGCCGGGTAAAGGCGAAGAAGGATATCTAATCCGCGCATATTAGTAGCATTCACTATTGATCATGTCCTCTTCGGCTCCTCGCAAACGGACGTCGGAGCAATGGTGTCCAAATACTTGATTCTTAAATGGGTTTTAGGTGCCCATGATTTTAACGTAGGTCGCCTGTCTGGCAGATTCGATTATCCTGATATCGTGTGAACCATACCAATATTTTTGACCAGTATAAAGTTGAAGGGAGGGTAATTTGTAGCAGATCGCACCAACAATGGGCATGTGAACTTCTGACCACTATACACAATACTGACCTTTGTTATATGGTGGGGTTTTTTGAATAGGTCCAAACCCAATTGCCTTGCTTTAGAGTAAAACAATACTCCTACATAATAAAGTATGTTAACAAGGACAATATGTGCACAGATCGAGATATGGGTTCCACATAAATGATCCGTCATTATTCATTAAATTTAAAATATATTTTTTAATGAACGAACGACTTGGATCGTGGACATGCATGTTTTCAAATTTAATGCACCACTCGGATTGTTCCAGTGGGACCCGTGGTGGGCCCCACATCGCAATCTGTGCTTAGCTTGTCTGTGTAGATAGTTGGACTGCCGGGTCAGCTTTGGCGCACCTCCGGGGCCCTGAAGTTAACAACCGGACTAATCCTCCAATGCCCCCATGTTTTGGAATGTTCAGCCTCCATTGGAATCTTACGGACTTATTTGTTTTCTCATGCTCACTTGGTTCTATTATTACTGTTTTCTCATGCCCCCAGTTTGTGTGTTTTTTTTTAATTGTATCTCAGGTCTCTGTTTTATGATTTGGTTTGAATTTTGTACGGCTTATTGTCCTAATCGTTGAAAATATTTACTCCCTCCATCCCAATTTACTTGTCCCAATTCTATTCTAACTGGATTAAAAAAACTAGTTATATCTTTTAAGTGGTAATAAATTTTATATCCAATATGGATCTTGTTTGACAGATTTCGATTTGTTCTATAATTTAATGTTTTCGAAATCTCCTAAAACATTATAAATTACAAGATATAATTAATTGAAAAGTGACACAAACTTCCAAAAATAACAAATAAAGTGGGAAGAAGGGAGTATCTTGTTTTGATACACGCAGTCACATGTTTTGTGTGCATTTTTTTTTACATAGGAAAAAGCACAATGGCCTAACTAAGCTAATAATCACGCTTATAGACTAGTAGTACTATTTTTCTTAGGAACAAAATATAATAAAATCATGTGATTGCGATTATGAAATCAAAACATTTAGTTCTAAAGAACGAATCAGAGATTGGAATAGATAAAATAAATGAACAAAAGAAGTAGATCGAGCGAGGTAGTACGTCGGCATCCAAACTTGACTGCGAATCCATTTATTAGTTATTTGAGGATTCCCATGAGAAATCACAATGGTTAATGTTGGGTTAATTGGTCCCATAAAAAATAAAAATAAAATATTGGGTTGGTAAGATTGAATCAGAACAAGGCGGCTTCTTTCAAAGTCAAATATGGAAACTTGTAACTCTCTCTCTCTCTCTCTCTCTCTCTCTCTCTATATATATATATATATATATATATACACACACACACTATGTCACTTGGTCAAGTATAAAGGAGGTGGTCTGGGTTTCAACAAAGGAGTGCTGGAGTCTGGAGAAAGCACACCCTAAACAAAATAATTAGGTGAGACCGGGCCTGTTCAATGTTAAGAATTTAGGCTTAGGTCCACCCTGCAACCCTAACATATTCAGGCTATGGGCTCGGCCGGACTCGAGCTATGTTGGACCTTAGTTTTTCTCATAACATTCATTTCTAGGAGCAAAATAAAAAATGTTTGAGCAAATTGTTAGTATATTAATTGCTTGAATGAAAGGCATTTTTTGATTACATGAATAGCATAAAAGCGTTTTTCGAGTGCATGACTTCAACACAATTCGGGTGACATATAATTGAGTAACTACTGTAGGCAATTTTTTTTGAATAATAGTATTTTCTTTCTATTAAACAAACCACAAGACATTACAAAAAATTATAATTAACATGAGAGTGGATAAAATCGCATCACTAAAGACCGAGTAGTATATCCCAACAACTACATGCTTGACAATCGTTTGTCTACTCCATCTCAGAAACAGATTGGGGGATGATGTTGTACACATTCGGACCGTCCGTCTTGGCAATCAATAGCCGGATTGATTGTGTTGCGCGTAATTTCAACCGTCCAACCATCTGGGCAATCTTGACCACTGATTACCGAAATGAAAAGGCCGGATGTGCACAGTACCATCCCCCAATCAATAAGAAAAATTACCAATCAGTTGTCAAAGTGTCCAAGCTACCATTGGGCCGTTGGTATGTGTTGTTGAAGTGTCAAATTAACCATTGGACGTTTATGCTCGAAGTGTCAAAGAAGCCATCAGGCTATTGGAGCCTTGAATCCCCTGTCCTCACTTTTTTTGGGGGGGAAATGACGGCCAAGAACGTGTTTTGATAATTAATACCCGTCAAGGACAAACTAAGAACATTTGTTAATGCTGAAAATGTCATTGGCGGGTATTAATTATCAAAACACGTCCTGGGCCGTCATTTTCCCTTCTTTTTTTTTAATCAAATTTGTCTTTCACTTGTAGTATTGAACAATCAAAATGAATTGAAAAAGGTTCCCATTCCTCTGTTTGTGTTTTTTTTTTACACACGAACTGCAATAAGCACCAAAAAATTTTAAAAAAAAACGAACAAAACTGCTATCGGGCTTCTTTCGGGCTAAAATCTTTGGAATTACGGCTGGGCTGATTGGGTAGCCCAACATGCCAGGCCAAGCTTTGAAACCCCTAGCGCAAAGCCCTACTTATAGGGATAACATCAGGCCCGGGCTAGCTAAATATCAACGGGCTCGGGTGGGCTTTGGGGTCACTGGGCCAAATTTACACCCGTAACCAAAGGTTATGTCTTAACGAGGTAAAAACTCCATTGTGTGATGTATACCAATGCTCAAAGCCTTCGACTCGGAGGTTTAAAGTACTGCAACCAAACATTATACTTTTTGAAGAGACCCTTTTTTGGGCTTGGAAAACCAAGAGAGAGAACAAGCGAATTTCTCTTACTAATAACCTGAAACGTTTGTGTGTGCATTTGCAAGGGGGTTTAAAAAGAAGAAGAATGATACGGTGACCACATATGGATATCGTGTGAGGTGATGTAGCGCGATCCTTGTACAACAATCGCATTGACCGATGGGTTTCTATGATGACATACTTGCTACCGTGATCCAATTATATAAGCATCGATGTTCAAATAACTCAACTTTTTGCATAAACAAAAAACAAATCTGCTCGAGGAAAGCCTAAAAGATGTTCTCAAATCACCCAGGTGGACCAAGCTTTCTAACCGGTCCATCCGGTACCATTTCAAGCCTGGCCCTCAGGTTCAACATGCCCAGTTTAGAGAATTTAAGCATGATCATCAGTTCAGAGTGGTTTCAAATGACATAGAAGGGGGAGGAAAAGTCACAAAAGATGATACTCATAAAATGTTCTTTTATATGGCACAATACATATATATATGGTAGTATATCACATGGGAAATGTACAGATTTCTTTTAAGAAGTTGCAATCCACTATGAGAATACATGAACCTATTACTTTCCAAGCACTCTCACATCATAAACAGAAGAATCAGAAGAAAAGAAGGGGAAGGAAAAAAAAAACCTGCTGCCTAAATAGGAAACGCAATCAACAAAACTTGATCTAAGCACTGTTCGGAAGCGAGGCTCGTAGAAGTACACTCCCTTCAAACCCAACTCCGTACCCCCTTTTTTTTTTTTTTTCTTGATTGTTTGATTCTCTCAATTCTCAACCAACTATGTACATAGTTTTTCTTCATTTTTCGATTATCTCAACCAACTACGTACATAGTCCTTGAGGCAGTCGCAGAAACTTTCACAGGAAGCAAGCTCAAAGAACACGGACAACGCTCTACTCCTCAGTTTCCTTTGGTTCATCCAAAACAAATTCGGCATACAAATCCTTTAGAGCGATCACAACTGTAGTTATCAGCGGTCCCATTATTGCTCCCTGTGCAATAAACCCCAACAAGAACCATTCATCAGAAAACTCAAATCAAACTTAAATGCCAGCCGTATGAAGACTTCTTCCATAAAAGATTGTACAAAACCGTTTCCCATGTGATTAATCAAATGGTAAATGAAGAACATATATGAGCAAATACAAGGAAACGAATGTTGTCACTTAATCAACAAAGTGAATGGACGCGATTCAAACGAGGCTAACATCAACAATTACTGTTACTTAGCGTTTCAGGAGCTGTGTTCACTTCCTATAAGGATTTATCACCTTTTCACCGCGAAGTGTAGAGATTATTAGAGCATCTTGATAAGAGGCATCAAGATTTAACACCAAAACCGTGGTTTGCTATCTTGCATTGAATTTTGAAGAGCGAGTTTTAGTAATGCTGAACTTCGAAATTTTCTAACTTTTGGTATTTGAGGCATCTACTGGAGATGCTTTTAGCTACCAATCAAATAAATCATTAACTGAGTTCTATAACTAAATCTCTACACAGAAAATTACCACATTCGTAAACAGTGGAGCTCATTATTCGGTATGTTTCACGTATGAGCAAATCATAAACCTTAATTCATGTCAGGACCAGGGTATTAATTCCTAAACTATTTCATGATGGAGAACATAGGAAGACAAAGGAAGAGCATGTAATGAAGAATTATGTATGAGGAACGACAAAAGGGAAAGAACCGTTGGCAGTCTACCTCAACTGCAGATGGGAACAATGTCACTCCACCAATGATGCTAAGGCCAGTAAGATATGGACTATGTCCAGGAATATCTTCTAGAATTTCAGATGTGCCATAATCCATAACCACAAGATGGATAATGGACAAACTGATTGCCAGCACATATCTACCTTCCAACACCAATTGCAAAGCTGCTGGAATGGTAGAAAGCCAATACGGGAGTATTGGCAAGAAAGAGCTGACAAGTGCAAGTACAGTTGACATGTACAAGAAGTGTATTGAGTATAGTCTAAACAAAAGCCAAGTAAGGCATCCCTGAAAGAAAGCAATCTCAGCAGTAGCCAACAAAACACCAGAAATAGCTTTGTCAAGGACTTCAACACATCGAATCCTCGCGGATTTTGAAATGGGAAGCATATGAATAACTTGTTCTGTTACCCCGCCGGACTCTGATGTGATGAGATAATACAAAACCCAAAAGAAAACCATCAACTGAGACACGAAATTCAAAACACCTGCTGCTCCAGAGATGATTGAGTTACCAATTGAAAACATAAGCTTAGTGCTCCCTCCTAGAACAGATATACTACTCGCAAGTACGTGTTGTGCGACGTCCATTCCTTGGACGGCGAACCCCTTTGCCTTTTCAACCAAATCCTCCCTGGTGATCAACAACTCCCTAAATATTGCATCCAACTCAGTATAAATTAGGCCCCATTCGCGATTCCTAACCCTATTCTTCAAACTTAACATTTTCTCAGTATATGGGGATTGGGTTATCAAATCTGTGGAATGTTCGGAAGAATTCACCGGAGGGGTGATGACAAAGTGTTTGATCCCAGTAACAAACTCGGTCAAATTATACTGCATTGCATAATTATCAATCTGGTAGGAAACGGTCTCGTAACACTTTGTAGTGTACATATCCACCATCCCAGGCACATCATTCTCATCCATCCATTTCTTAACTCCAATCTTCTCCGCATAATTATTCTCTTCCACGTGCGACTTCAACGAGATCACCGCATCCTTCCCCTCAACTCCAATCTTGTACGAAAAGAAAATCGAACCTGCCAAAAACCCAACTATCATTCCAACTATCAACCCTATTGCCACAATTGTCTTCAACCTTTTTAGAATCCCCCTCGTGAAAAATGCACTAATAGCAGTGCGGCGAAAACTATGACTCCTAAACGACGAAACAGCAGACATTGTCGACTCAACCGAATTATAGCTGAACATAAATCCGAAAACGATCATCGAAATCGACCCAATAGCCCCAATTTGCTCATAAATCATAACAAAAACCCAAAATGACACAAGCCACTGCACTATTTTCGAAAACCCAGTTCGATTCCGCCGCAAAACTCGATCTTTCTTTCTTCTAAGTACAATTCTAGCACAAACTTCACGAATGTCGAAAAGGGAACCCATAAAAACCCTAAAAACAGCCACGGGAACTGCTAATACAGTCTCAGTGAGCCCCAGTTTCAAGGGCTCGGACCAAAACCCGACTAGGGTTTGTTGAATCCCTCTCAAGGGGATTGAACAGAGCACGGCCCACTGAATCGGGCGCAAGTATCCTTCGAGGATTTTACACACGAAGTAGACTGTGAAAATGGTGAAGGCGAGAAAAGCGTGGGCCATGGCTATGTACAACGCGAGACGTACCTCGGGGGCGCCGGATAGGGCATTCGTGTGTGGGCCGTGGGCAGCAGCCGGAGGCGGCGGAGCGTGATTCTCCGGGGACGGCGCCGAGGGGTTGGAGGGTTTTTGCATGGAGGCTGATCGGAACATTTCTTCCCATGGGGGAGAGGAGGGGGTTGGGTTTGCGGAATTGTTGGTTTCTGAATATGGGACGAGCTCCATATTCAGGAGAGAGAGAGAGAGAGAGAGAGAATTGCAGTCTGCAGAGAGATGGTTGGATGATCAAAGGAATGTACTGTTGGAGGAAAATGATGAGGAAATTACGTGGGAAAATGATGGGTTTGGAGTCTTGGGACCATGGAGTAAATGACGAAAATAGCCTTACCTGTCCAAATCGACTTTTAAATCGCCTGGTGAGAGGTCACACTTTAATCTTATCCGATGGAAAGGGACGCGCAAACGGGGACCGTTGATTAGGACGTGTTTACAAATTACAAGGCATGTTCTGAGGCTGTAGATTATCAGCAATTTTCCATTGGTGTGGGGCTGGGAGAACTGAATGATATCTTCTGGGGCTCGTTTGGTTATGAACAAACTAGTATAGTAGTTAAAAAAACTAGTATAGTAGTAACAACTAACGCGTGCAGAAAAAGACAGATCTTAGACTTAAAAAAGTACCAACTACTCCGGGATAATGTTGCTAAAAACCGAAATGATCCAACTAACTGATGTTTTTTACTGTATTTATTTTGATAACCGGATGTCCGGACCAGTTTTCGCACAAACTGATCAGACCCGAAAAGAATATGGATTTTTGAGATATGTTCAATCAGCGTACTCGTATATTCCCAATAAGAAGAACATCATATCCGCCAGTTTTCCTTCCTTCATAAAGAAACTGACCTCAAATCCTCCAAAGCCAGTTTAGTAGTAACTTTTCTGAGATTAAAATTGATTTTTCCACTTGGCTTTTCATAGACATCACTAAATACTCCCAGCAAGAAGCATCACAGAAGACTACAGAAACTAACCTATGAACAAATAGTAACAAAGAGAGCATACAAAGACAACATGATCTAATGACTAATGACAATAGTATTTGCTCAAGGAAAATTAAAAGCACACATATATGAAAATATTCAAATTACCTCAATAGCAGACGGGAACAACGCCATTCCACCGATGATGCCAAGCCCTGTAAGATACGTGCTATAACCGGGTACTTCCTCTAGAATTTCTGATTCACCGTAGTCCATAAGCACAAGATGAATTATGGGCAAACTCATCGCTAATAAGAATCTTCGCTCCAACACCAATTGGACCGCTGCTGGAATTGTCGAAAGCCAAGGAGGAAAGATTGGCAATAGAGGGCTTATAAAAGCAAGCAAAGTTGACATGTACAAGAAATGTATAGAGTACAGTTTGAACAAAAGCCAAGTGAGGCAACCCTGAAACAAAGCGACCTCAGCTGTGGCCAAAAGAACACCTGAAATCGCGTTGTTCAGAACTTCAATGTACCGAATCCTCGCGGATTTTGTAATCGGAAGCAGACCGATAACTTGTTCGGTTAGCCCACCGGATTCGGATGTGATGAGATAATACAACACCCATATGAAAATCAGCGATTGCAACCCAAAGTTAAGAACACCCATTGCTCCAGAAATAACAGAATAAGCAATTGAAAACAAGAGCTTTCCACTTCCTGCCAGGAAGAATATGCTGCTATAAAATGCATTTTGCGATAAATTCATCCCTTCGGCAGCAAACACTTTCGTTTTTTCTAATAAATCCTTCCTCGTGATAACTAATTCCCAGAATATCGCTTCGAGTTCCTTATAAGCAGTTCCCCACTCACGACTCTTAAAGTGATTTCCTAGACTTAGAAATTTCTCCACGGAAGGAGATGTTATCAAAGTTGCCTGATCTTCAGAAGACTCAGATGGGGCTGCTGTCACAAAGTGTTTTATCCCACTGAAGAACTCGGTCAAATTGTAATGTGAAGCCCAATTATCGACATGTTGAGAGACTGTTTCGTAAAAATGGTTGGTGTACCAGTCCAGTATTTGGGCGATATCATTGTCTTCCATCCACCTTTTTATACCCATCCTCTCTGCATATTTACTATCCTGGACATGGGTTTGGAGCATTATCACCGCATCTTTGCCCTCAACTGCTATCTTCCAAGAAAAAAAGATCACACCGGCCAAAAACCCCACAATCATTCCGGAGATCAACCCAATTGCCACAAGGGTTTTCAATCTCTTGAGAATCACTTCCCTTAAAAATGTGCTACTTGTACCACAACCACTACTCCTACTCCTATACGAAGAAAATAAATCCACTGTTGATTCAAGAAAGCTGGTACACGTGAAACTTAAACCAAGAAGTGCTACGGATCCAACACTCCCAGTTCGCTCATATGCAATTACAAAGACCCCAAAAGATAAAAGCATCTGAATCACCTTGGCAAACCCATTTTTACTCTGACCAGAAAACTTGGATGTCGTTTGATGAAGAACAACTGAAAACCAGAGATCACGGACATTTACAAGGGTACTCACGATAGCCTTTAACAAAGCGACTGGTATTGCTAAAAATGTTTCAGTAAAACCTAATCTCAAAGGCTCTGACCAAAAGCGGACAAGAGCACGTTGGATTCCTCTCAAAGGAATGGAACATAGCACTGCCCACTGAATTGGCTGGAGATATTCGCCAAGTAGATTGTAGATATTGTAAAGCAAGAATAAGGTCAAGGCAAGACCTGCGTGGGCCGTGGCTGTATAGAGAGCTAGGCGTACTAGAGGATCACCTGAAGGGTTATTCTGGTTGGTCTCTGGTGGAGTGGTTGGCTCCTGTGGTGACTGAACATCGCTGTCAGACAAAGAAGCGTTGTTTTGAGGGGATGTACTGTGATTGGGATTCCAGAAGGAAGCTGGTTGAAACATGACTTGCCATGGGAGGGTGGAAGAACCATGACCAGTTTCAGAAGTATGATCTGTTTGTTGAAAGCCATCACTCTGAACCTGCTAGACCAGTCATAAAACAAGAAACATAAGATTTTACTCCAGTAAGTAGTACATGGCATTCTGTACTTCTTAAGATAACTAGCAGTGAAGCCACGTATACCCGATTGCCATCACACTAACATTAAGAGGGACTCTATGAGACTAGAATACCGGGCTTCCAAAAAAATGAATGTCAATGTTACATGTAAGAACTGTTAACAATCTGCGGCAGGCAACCTTGTGAAGTTTAAATGTAAAGTGAAGTTTATTTGTAAAATAGAAATCTCCTCTCCTGTTGACTGATTCCTAATAACTATTGTTAAATTGTTCACTTTCTTTTGTGTTTGATTTCAAAGCTGAAAAATCCAATCATTCTCATCCAAATCAACATGACTTCAACTGAACTCACAGGCTTCAACAGTGACCTCAATTAAACCTTTTGCTCTTTTCTTTCCAAATAGAGATGGAGACTATGGTTTACCCTTCTAGTGTTCTTATTTCGAGCATTGAAAGAAATAGCGACGGAACAAGTCAAGAAATTCCCTACAAAACATCAACTCTGAAGATAGGGTAAATTGGAATTTGGAACTTACGTGTGTATCGCAGGAGACAGTGTTCGGCTCATGCTCTAGGTTTTCACTAGCCGATCCCTGTGGCAGTAGAACCTGATGGTTTTCTGGCAACGGATTGTTGTTTTGATCAGGAGATGATGTTGATGATGATAACAATGAACTGGGTCTTTGGAAAGAAGCTGAACGAAACAAGGCTTGCCAAGAGAGGTCACTTTTGGATTCGAGCTCATTTGATAAACCACCCTGCCAAAAATGGTTAAACAGTATCAGCCACAATTCAGAATCAGAAAGGTAATCCATTCCCAACCTCCCATTTCTACTTTCAAATAACTAGAAGTGAAGCCGCACAAGCACAATTCTCAACAAACTAATATAAATAGGGTCTCTATCTCTACCTATCATCAATATTTGTTCTAGATCATCTTCTTACTTCATCATCTTAATAGTTACAAAGGCACTGTTGACCGTTTTCAGTTTGAATGCCTAACACAACCTAATTAATAGTCATTACAAAAATAGAAAAGTTCCTTTCATCTTGTCTTGTCAACTTTGTCAAGCAACGATAGCCATACACGGGAAATTCTAATGATTACCAAAATCACATTTTTTTGTCGGTATTGTCGAAATCACATGATACCAATCATGGCATCAAACATGTTGGGCTTGATTCTTGTTCCAGCTTGCACACATAAATTTCAAGAGAGATCAAATTTGCTCGAGCAAAGCAGCTTATATATACTTTGTGGTAGACAACTACTAATTAAACCAAGTCAAAATGCAAAGAACCGAACTCGGGCATACCCATGCGAAATGGGCAAGCAAAGGACATGCAGCCCGGGAGAGCCAATGTAGGGTTTTTGAATTTAGTCTCAGATTTGCATTTTGTCACTTTGTTGAACATGAACTTATTACAGTACTTGGTGATGTATCAATAACAACTTAAGCTTTTAGATGAGCCAGCGATTGACAACTTAATAAAACAAGAGACACCACTTACTGGTACCAGCCAAAAAACAGCTAAAGCAGCATGATACTGAATTATGTTCCAGACCATAAGATTTGAGCATCTTAAATGAGATGTTCCAGACCAAGCACAGCTGCCAGGTGCTCAATAATGTTTTTTTTTTTTCCTTCTGGGCATAATCGTCAAGAATTGAAGACTAGCATGTTCCATGAACTTTAATCTCTAAAAAATTGTTTATATTTTACTTCCTACTTCTGGATTCCTGACTTGCAATATTATATGATTCCACTCTCTAGGCACCGCCCTCCTCCAGAAGAAGATTTATATGACCTGCCTGCCAAGTAGAGTCAGTATTCTCTTTATTTTTATGTACTACTACAAAACTAATAACTGAGTTGGGAGAATCCCAACTTCCATAAAAAAAATTCTATTTTTTTTATTTGGTCAAAGTTTCAAAGCAAATGATCAATATGGAAAAATATTGTCTATATTCTGAGTTACAAAGATGCCCTTTAAAGAGCAGATTGGCGAGAAAAGATTCTTGCGAAAATTGTTGGTTCCTACTTCTCACTAATTACTGCCGGAGTTTTATTTAAATTTATTTTTTTTACTCTTGATTCCAAACTTGAAAGGGAGATTTTCTTCAACCCAATAAACAAATTTCATCGCAACTCAAAGCTTTTGGCTAGGGCTGCAAACAAACCAAGCTGCTCGTGAGCAGCTCGAGGATCTACTCGTTAAGGCTCGGCTTGACTCGGCTCGATGACTCGTATAGCTTTCGAGCCGAGGTTGAGCTTGAGTTCAAGTTTTGGGCTCATTTAGTAAACTGGTCAAGCTTAACACCCCAAAGCTCAGCTTCGCTCGAAAAAGTAAGCTCAACTCAGTAGGGGCTTGGCTTGTTTATAGTCGAGCCAAGCTTGAGCTCAAGTTTTTGGCCAAGTTCAAACACAATATAAAAATAAACTGGGATCAGCTCGGCTTGTTTGCAGTTGGCTTAGGCTTCAATTCCTTTTCCAATTGTTATATCCGAAAAAGAAACAATGAGGTTTGGCTGCTTTTTCTTAGGAGGATTAGCAAGGGAACAAATAGAAATCCCCATAAAAAAGTATGCAAAAGAAACATAAGAAAAACTTGACAATGGGTAAAATGGTAACTCACGTGGTTATGGCTGGAGGCATTGTTCTGCTTGAGATCTAGGGTTTCACTGGACGATGCCTGCGGCGGCGGAACCCGGTGGTTTTGTGGCGGCGGAGGGTGGTTTTGTTGATCAGGAGAAATTGGTGATGACGTGGGTTTTTGGAAAGAAGCTGAATGAAACAAGGCTCGCCATGATAAGTCATTGTCTTTTTGAACCGAGGATAAGTCATTGGTTGATTCTAACTCTTTCGATAAATCTCCCTGCCAAACAGAGAGAGAGAGAGAGAGAGAGAGAGATTGATTATTATTTCTACCAGAAAAAGACACTTCCTTTATGAAAATTAAAAACAAAAAAACAGAGAATACCGCAAAAATGCTTCCCCTAGTGAAATTTGTTATGCTCCGTTTGGAACTGGAAGAAGATGAGAGGAAGAAGAGAAAGGAAAAGGGAAGAAAAATGAAAGCAAAATTGTATTGTGCAAACTAGATTTTTCTATTATCTCTCCTCTTTCTCTCCAAACCAAACAATGAGATTTTTTTTTAAAAATCTTCCCTTTATTTCTCTTCTTTTCTACAAGTTCTAAACGAAGCATTAGTGTTTTTCAAATAAATTTTTTTGAAAAATGCAAAAAAATTGAACAAGAAACACTAGAATAAAATATATTTGGGTGAATCTTTGGTGACTATTGTCATATCTTCTATAATACATTGATATTCATATGATATGATATGATATGATCCATTGAATATAGTCATGCACATTTGTTATCAGTTTAATTCTGTAACCATTTCTGTTTCGTCATCAAAATGGACAAACTTCTATTGAGAATAATGAGAAAGGGATGGAAAAGAAAAGAAGTGGTTTCTCACCCAAAGTAATGAGATTTGGTGAGGAAAAAATGGTCCAATATAAAGACTCATACTTTCTCTTCTTCTCTCACCATTTTTCATCTCTTTTACCGATCCAAACAAGTGGAACTGTTCCCATTTCTTTTCTTTTTCTCACCCTTTTCCACCATCCAAATGGAGTACTGTTGGCAGGTGTTTGCTTGCAGCTGCTTTAAATCTGTCTGGCCCAGATTTTGTTTTTGGCTTTTGAGCCAAAACCAACTTTTAAATAAGTGAAATTTTGATGCAGATTTACTTCTGCTTTTCAATAATCAGAAACAATTCTACTATGTTTTTAGTCTATATATGAGAAATTATCAAAAAAGATGAACAATACAAACCTGAGGAATATCTAAGGATAAGGAGCTCCTGAGAAGAGGTCTTCTTGGACTCTGGTTCAGACAAGATGATAGGGGATGTTTAAAAGACACAGACCGGCCAACGGACCGACGACCACCATTGTGGGTCCCAGGGGTCGAGTTACGCTTCCGAAAGGAGTACGATCTGAACTTGACACGCCATGATATGTCCGATGATGATTGTGGATTGGACTCAATCCTCGCGCTGGGCTCCTCCATATCTTTGTCGAAACAAATGAAGGCACATCTTCCTCGCATAGTTTGGAGTTTTATTCTGACGGGGTTATAAAGCATGTACTAGCGTGTTAAAGATGGAGAAGTGTTTGAGATAGAGAGGAGAGAAATTTCTCTGAAGCTTCCTCCCTCCATAGCCAGTCCAAAACCATAGAATTTTATAGGTTTTCTTTGGTAGTGTACATGTGACTCATTTGCATTTTGTATCAACCTGATAGCTGACAGAAAACCTGTTTCCATGTCAATTATGGGGTTTTTTTTTAAAAAAAAATGAATTAAGGGTTTATTAAATATTTTTACTTCAACCATCAATGTTTCCAAACGTAGTAGGTTCTGAACTTCTAGTTAAGCATGCGGGTTTTGTTAACTGAAGCACGCAAGGAGTTTTATCAGGACATATATGGTTTATAGCCGTATACACCAAAATAAACTTACCATGTATGGGCTCGTTTGTGTTCGCGAAACTGATATATAAAAAGAGACGTAATTTCATAGGATATGTAATCTCATCGGACTAACACGGATGTGATCAATAATATTGCACGTATACCTCTGTTGTGCGTTGTACATTTTACACACGGATGTGATCAATAATATTGCACGTATGCCTCTGTTGTGCGTTGTACGTTTTACACTTTGTGTGGTTATATATCTGATGCATAACTTCCATACCGAATATCAGAATATGTAGCCTCTTGAATATATATAGCTTAATTCAATGCTCATATCCAGCAGCCTAGATGAACTATATACTTCAATGCATAGTTTGCAATAGCAAAGGTTGATACAGGAAATGAGCAAGTCCACTAACACAATAACGAGCTAGTGTACAACAATCTACACAACATGCGGAATGCGGTACTACGTGCCAATGATACAATGTCATGGTATCGATATGTTGTGCACGTTGTTGTGTTAGTAGACTTTCTCGCGCGGGAGAAAGGCTGTAAAACATGGGACATGGTTAATAGGCTGACAATGACAAGATTAAATTAGCACCATATAAACCATCCAATGAGAGGAGAGCAGCCCACATTAACAGATACATGCAAGTTTGATGTGTCTATATTAAATTAGTAGAAAAACCTTTTCAGCTACAATTATGGCATGTATTATAAAAATTAGGTCGGCATGTGTTGGTTAGAAAATTTAATCAACTTTCTAGGCTGCAGCTGGGGAAGCCATTATCCATTCTAGTGAGCCCAAGATTTTATAAGAAGAAGTGCAGTTTTAGAGGCATTAGGAAATTGGTTAAGGCAAATCACATTTGGCCCTTCTGTTTTTTTTGAGGTTAGAAAACTATGATTTGTCTTCAGTTGAGCAGTTTTACGGACACAAATGTTCAGGTACAGATCGAAATACATATGTGTCTGTAATCGTCCGATGCACGTGGGTCCTACAAGCATCAAACAGCTACAGTCATATCTGTGTCTGGATATGTGGGCAGACTCTGTGTCGGAAGCAGTCTTACTTATTAGTTATTGTTTTTAATTCGAAGTTACTCTTTAACCAATGAGACATGGGTGTTGATGGTTACTCAGAGTTGATTGGTGTTAGATACAACATATTTGGCAAGTTTCAATCAAGATAGACTGATTTTATTAAAGATGCCATTTGCCACACCTTGTGACCAATAACAGCATCAAAAGGAGGTAAAGAAGGGGAGGCATACCATCAAAAGTCTTGAAAATAACCTGTCCTGTCCCATTTTTTTAGAAAGTTTTGTTTTGAACATGTTTCAAGATTCCAACATTTTTTGATGTGTTTGGGATGTCTCAAAAGTGAAGAGTTTTTCGTATTCTTTGTTTGTCTTGTTTGTTAACCTTTCTTGATTTCAAGCCAAAAAGAATGCTTTGTTGGTTTTCCCAATTCACCTTGACTAAAGGAATTGCGAAAGTCAGAAAAAAAAAAAAAATTGTCTTTTCTGTTTTATTTGTTTTTCATATCAACAAGTTTGCAGCATTTTGTATGTGTTCTTTTTAGGCATAACTGAACTAAAAGCAAAACTCTAGAGTGTGAATGCTCATCCACAGAATTGTATTTGCTGCCTTCTTGTGGAGGCCCCAAGGCTTAATCTGATTACCTTTGCAGCCAATTCAGAGTTTTTTAGTAACCACTAAGCTAAAAGTATGAACTACTGCCATCACTTTTTGCCTTCCGACAATTTCTACTCCTTGTTGAGTTTGAAATCATTAAAGGTAACTGAATTGTTCTATTATTGCGAATTCAGAGATTACACGCGTTAATTCTTCTGCGAAGGCAAATGTACGCACAGAGGCGGTAACCTAGAGCCATTGCAAGTAGGACCCAGACTTCTTCTAGTCCACCACTCAAGTTCACCGTGTCGAATGAAGGGGAACTCTGCAAACTTCTGCATCCTCCTTTGCTTTCGCAATCATATAGTTCATCTCCTGAGTATTGCACTTTCAGCAGAAGCCTAAATCCGTAGTACATGAAGGATAAATACTTCATCCACTGCATAAATTTTGGTATGTGCTGCAAATGACAAAAGCAAATAATGGCATCAGTCACATCTCATGTCTCATTCTCAAATGGAAAATCGTCTGCAAAACTATCTTTTTGTGGTGAAAACACGTCCAAAATGATGTGGGCAATAGCATTTTTAAAAGCATGATTGAAACTAGTAGCATTTTTAAAAGTATTGAGTGTAACTGGTGGGTGTTTGGATTTGAAAGGAAAGGATAAAAAAAATGCCTTAGGATTCTATATTATGAGAAATTTGTACAAATATCCATTTGTATAATCCTATACGTCTTGAAAATTACCCATCGAGACACAGGAATTACTCCAAGATAGTAACAAAATACAATTCTCATCTGTTGATGTCTGCTGTAAATTTTCATGGAACATCAGATCCAGGAGCAATGTAAACAAAAAAACCAACATGGTCCTCATTGGGCAGACAAGAGAACAGTTATTTGAGTAACTAAGTTGTCTTTGAATCTTGGTTGTTAGACGGATTTGTGGAGGGGGAAAAAAAGACAAACGATTTTCAAAGCCGATAATTTTCCTCTTTCCCTATGTTTTCTTTTCTTTCTGCAAATTGCGCCAAAAGATCCATGATCCTCACTCAACTTAAGTGTTTGATGGAGTATGATATATTTGAATACCTGAACATAGTAACCTCCTGTGAGAAGAAACAGCATCAAAACCAAAGAAGCAATCATCCCAGCTGTTTTAATACTAAGAACTGCAGCACCAAACATTTCTCCAGCCCCCTAATTAGAAAACAAGAAAATCAATCAACAGTAATAACAGCAGTGGTGAATTGAAGAAATTTTGGATATCTTTCGACTAAAACTTGGATAACTTTTTACTTACTTGGCTTGTAATAGCTATCAGAAGAACTGCAGACAAGGTCATGAAGAAGCATGAGACTGTTCTCTTGAATCCAGCCATGAAGTAAACAATGCCCATAAATAAACAAGGATAGAATACATGAGCCAACATGTCACATAAGGTGCTACATGCATAATACACGCTTAATCTGTACATATCGGCTTTCCTTTCTTTCACCAAATAGGTCTTCTCGAATGGGAAGACATACACAGCTCCAAACAACGAGGAAGATGTCCAGAAAATGCATATGTAGAACATCAAACCAATCTGCATTTTGGGGGTTAATTATTGCTGAATTATGTTGAAGGAAAGATCCTCAAAAGAAGTACAAAAGAAGAGAGAAAAGACAGGACAAACACTCTACCATAGTACTACGTTTTTGTTTTTCTTTGTTTTCAGGTTTTGAGAAACAACCATCATAAGAACTTTGGAGATCTTGCAATTTAGTTTCTGAGAAGTTTGTTGTCTTGAGAGAACTTTCTTGAAAACAGTTTTTTGGAAAAAGTTCGACGAGCTACTCTTTTTGTGTTTCCAGGAAAATGAAAACTGAAAACGGGAACAATACCAAACAGGAGTGCAAACCTGATCTCTGAGTTGAGCTTCGGTTCCGTATTTTGATTTCCACCAAAGTAGACCTAACAAGAGTGCAACTCCAAGTGCTTGGACTAGTCGTAGTTTATCAAAGTAGTCTCTCCATCTCTCTATAAATGTTCTCTTGGACAAAATCACAAACTGTTCCCACCAACTTATTGTCCAATCCTTCTTAACTTGAATTCCGAAGCGCAGTTGATCTGATGCCCTGGCATTCTGATGATTCTCTTCCTTCTCTTTCGGCTCCAATAAAGATTTGTACTTGAGTTGTAGATACTAACACAAACAACTATTGTGAGAGGAAACAAACAAATGAAACAAGAAATGAGTGAGGCAACTCTATTCGGTTGTCGTTTTCAGAACCCGTTTTGCAGAAGATCAGAAACTTGGACTTATTGCGAAGGTAAGCCTATTTTTGAGAAAATTTTGATAAGATGATTCACTATGAAAACTATTTCAACTAGAAAAAGGAATGAAATGTTTAGTTTTTAGGAACAGTTTCTAGTGAATGTTGCAAAAGCAACAAACATGACAAACTTTGCTCACTTTGATTACGGCCCTCTCGGGATCAGCCGTGCCTTGGGATGCGCGTAAATCCTCAGGCACCCTAATGTCAAGCACTTGTCCAGTTGCTAAATCTAACAAGAACTCTGCCGGATTCATGGCTATATCTGGGATGAATCTCAGAGACGAGAAGTAGTCCAACGAGTCTCTAGCTTTACCATAGTACACAGGGTAGCCTTCTGATATCAGCAGAACTTTGTCGAACGTGTGAAACATCCTGCTGGACGGCTGGTGGATTGTTGTGATTATTGTTCTTCCTGCCTATAAATTGATAGAAATGATATATCTTTACAAATATGTCTCATTGTTAGCCCAAATCATAATGTCAAAGTTCGGTTGGGATGCCAGTTTGTAGAGTCACACTGAATAAACTTATTTGGGAACTTTTTTCGCAAACTATTATCAACATCAACCCCCTTATCACGAAACAAAAGATGTTGTACCTAATTTACGAACTTTCTGTCATTTTTTTGTGCAAAATCAACCCAAAAAGGGGGCCGAGCACACGAGTAATGAATCCCAGTGGAGTGGGAAAATGCATGCAGATAGTACAGGAAAAGAGAGATGTAGGAAAAAGTAATCACACTTCTACTTGGAATCAAACTAACAGTGTATCTAGTGACCAATATTGTGTTATACCTTAGCAAGACCCTGAAGGATCTGAAGGAGTCTATTTGCAGTGGTTGAATCAAGGCCTGAAGTCGGTTCATCGAGCAATAGTAGCGAAGGATCAACAAGAATTTCATACCCAATACTGGTCCTTTTTCTTTCTCCCCCTGAAATCCCTTTGACAAATGCTCCTCCTACTCTTGTGTGGCGGCATCTACATCGGATGGGGAATTCGGAAACACATGTTCATATCAGTTGCCATATATAATTCTATTACAAAAAGGAAAAAACTCTAAGCAAAACTTCAGCAAAAACCTTTCAAGGCCAAGTTCCTTAATAGTCATCTCAACTCTCTCATATTTCTGCCGTCGGCTCATGCTGCTTGGAAGCCTTAGAAATGCCGAAAAAACTAGGGTTTCCTCCACTGTCAATTGTGGGAAGAGCACGTCATCTTGTGTCACAAATCCGATCCTGCAAAGCAAATAAAAGACATTTGATGCAATAGTATGGGAAAAACATAAAACAAAATTAATGAGAAAAAGTGGTACAAGTATAACCTCCTCTTAAGAGCAGGACTATACGGAATGTCGTTGTAAGTAATGGTTCCCCTAACATTTTCATGCAATCTTCCTCCTAGTATCTTCAGTAAAGTAGTTTTCCCACTACCAGAAGGACCCATCAAGGCAAGGATTTCCCCGGGGCCAATGCTTCCTGTTATCCCCTTGAGTATGTGCTTGTGATTGTCCTGTTCCATGTTCAGCTGTGAGGCCACCTTTGAAACCACTGCCTTCACCGGATTTTCAGAAGAAGCTTGCCTAATTCTCACTTTGTACACCACATCAAAAAACTGCATTTTCATAGACATGCCCAAGAATAGTTTTAGTAATCTCCTCAAACGAAGAAAAAAAAATTCCATTGAGAAAATGCAAGAATGCCATGATCCTCAAATAAAAACGAATGCATCGCTGTCAGCTCAACTTTCAGATTAAAAAAAATGATTGAATTGTGGAAGACTGCAGGCCCCATTCAGGACGAATGGATCACTGTCATGACAGCATTTGAAATAAGTAGGCTCTATTCACGATGAATGTGGCACTGCTAGCACCAAATTGTGATAAACAAAAATCACAAAGAATATGGCAGGTTGTAGGCCCAATGCAGAACGAATGCAATTCTGCTTGCACAACATTCGCAATACTTTTAGAAGAATTACGGGTCTGTATCTTTCTGCTTGTGTTGAAACAACAGTAAAATACGAAGATTGACAACAACCTTGAGGAATATGGGAAGGGGGTGATCTAGATTTGTTTCTGGGGTTTCGACCTCGATATCAATCTCTGAGCAGCTTCTGTTTCTGAGGTAGGCTTGAGACATGAACTCCATGTGCATGGAACCCATGTTTGGAGCGGTTAGTGAAACATCATGGATCTCGTCTTGTCTCCCGACTTCCATTTTCTTGGAAGAGTATTGATCAAAGCTTGAAGAAGTTGAAAACTTTCTTTTTAATGGGGTAGTTCATCAAGGGTGTGATGAAGTGAATCAACTGTGACAAACCAAAATCTTGCCTATATAGTGGGGGAAGAAAGTGTATTGTTGGGACACATGCTTTCTGTGCTAACTCAAAGGGACAAAATGGACCTTCTTCAAACCTGTTCTTGGTAGTTTGGTGCAACACTGTATTGCTTGCCAAGAACATGACTAATGACTCCAGGATTTTTCTTTCTTTTCTCCTCCTCTTTCTTTTTCATTTACAAAAATTGAAAGCGTGACTTTTGTTGGGCCCGGAGTGCCCCCATCGATTTGATAACACAATGTCACTCTCTGCGACTGCTCTAAAAACAAACTTGCGGATGCGATGTCGAATGTCATAAAAAGACTTAATTGAAACCCTTCCTAACACCAATCGGTTTTAGGAGAGATGGTGGAAAAACAGTTCGACAACTTTTGTGCTTATTAATTTCTATTTTGAAAAAATGGAAAAGGAACTGACTTGGAGTATTATATATGTTATCCAAAGTATGAATTCATGGGAAGATGATGCAACATGGAGATCTATTGTGAAGATTGGAAAACATCAATAAAGGAAATGATCGTAGTTAGATCACTTATTTGACAAAGTTGTCACAGCAAATTTTGGAGTTCAAATGGAAAACCAAAGCAGAGAAAACTGAAAATAAAACAACTTCATAAAAAGTTGGGATGTAAAAAGTTCGGTCGTGCATCGTAGCATTTCGATCTGGTTTATTGTAATCCATTTGGGCCTCAAAATTGGACAAAGGTCTATTTGATTAGAAAGAAAATTATGATGAGAAGTGAATGGAAAATTTATTTTCTTCTATGTGTTCAGCTAAAATGAGAAGATTCACAAGAGGTGTTACAAAAAAAGTTGCAAATATTACCCATGAGACATACTACTACTGTTTACCCATGGCATACTATGACAGGAGAGCAAAAACAAACTATGGGGAGAATGAAAAGTCCATAAGAGTTTGTAACTTCCCAAAATAATGCTAAAATTGTCATTTTTTCCTCTTGTAATTTCGGTCCTTTTTCACCCTAATCAAATAAAGGCATAAATGTATCGGTCAGTCACTTGGTTGGTATACAATCATCAGTCTAGGAAGCCGCGTCAATAGTCGAACTACTATGATAACTGCTCATCGACATCTTGCACGCGCATCTCCAACATCTGACCGTTAGATTAATTTGTCATTGGTTTAACTTCTATTTGATGTGGATGTATTATTTGTTTCATTCGGGTGTGGTAGTTCTTTTTTCAATTGCATTAACTGCACACGATCAGTTTTATTAGTAACATATTTCTTGCCCTCCCACCCAAAAAAACGCATTAAAATGTGATCTCACCCCACCTGCCTAAGAAAATGCCATTTGATCTCGTACCACCAGCGAAAATGATAAAACGGGTTAGCGAAAAGTACTAAACCGAAAAAACCGGCCAGTGGGCTCAAGGATTTGGCCGAGTGGTCTTGGCATAGCTATTTGCTCCCTCCTAACGTATTCGGTTTCGATTCTTCTTGCCAGTAATTCTTAGAACCACCTTATTTTACCTTACCTTACCTTACGTGTAAGCGAAACGGGCTGTGAAAAGACCAGAAATTAGTCCACGTGCGTTCAAGCTGGCCTTACCCAAAAGAAAAGAAAGGGAGAAAAAACCTTTTTTAGTTTGTACTGCACTTAGGTGATTCACAAATCTAGAGAGAGAGATGGAGGAATCGCAAGAAATTCTACTGAAGTCGCTGGCGAACTCGGGAGTAGCGATCCCACCAGGCGTGTCTTCGATCAGAGACCTCACGCCGGCGACGTTGTTCTCAATCTGCGCACAGTCGCTCCGCCTCGTCGACGACGCCACCTCCCTACCCGCCTTCCTTCCCGACTCGATGGCCGACCGCCTCAAGATCTGCACCGACCTCGCCGCCGCCGTCTCCGACCTGGGTTTCATCGGAGACTTGAGTTTCCACAAGGTACAATTCAATCCTCTGTTCGGAATTCCGAGCCAAGTCACATAATATGGGTGAAAATGACTTTTAATAATATTCCAAAGTACTAAAATTTAGTGAGAATGAGTATTGAGAGCGCGAGCATAGAGCAAGAATTGAGACTTAGAGCGGGACTAAGATTCCGCGCTAAGTCAACTCATGTGCGTTGGCGCGAGCGAGTGTGAAAGGATGTTTTGAAAATATTCCAAAGCACTCTAAAATTCGTGAGAGCAAGATTGAGAGTGCGAGCTCTGAACGGGGATTGAGAGCAGGAGGCTTAACGGAGATTGAGAGTGGGAGCGGAAGGCCTTATGCCCCTACTAGAGGATTATGTGACTAAGATTCCGAGATATCATGCGAAAGTCACAGGATGCGCGTGAGCCTTTGTTACATGGACTTGGGTGCTAGTATCAGGTGTGGGTGCAAGTCCAAGCATCGGACCTTCCAAAACTTAAATCTTAGGACACTAGGATATGTGTCCCCAAGTTGCATATGGGTACAGGGACACGTCCTGGACACTTGTTTGTAGTATATATAGCATAAATTTTCAGATTATCTGTAAATTATATTTAGAATTGTATTTAAACAAGAAGGGGTTAAGAAAAATATGTTTTTGCTTCTTCCTGTCCATGTGAAGTACTCGAAATATCGTTTTTCTACCTAATTTGATATTCCTTTTCTTTAAATATCATAACAATTAGAGGATCCGAGTATCCATATGGATACGGATATCGGACACATCGACACGGGTACTTGAACCAAAATGAAGGATCCATGTAACATAGGCGTGAGCGAGAACACGCAAGCATGAAAGGGTGTTTCTAAGAGCGTGACGCAAAGCGAGAATTGAGAGCAGGAGCGGATGACCCTAATGATGGATTATGCGATTAAGATTCCGAGATATCATTCGAACTATAAAAGAAATGCAAAATTTCTTGGTATCGCTATCTTTGGTATGGACTAAATGGCACAAACATAGTGATAGGTTATTCTGTATTTGCTAGGGAAATTCTGGTTTTCGATAGAAATTATGGTGGTCTTCAGATTGTCTAGGTTAAATCTTGGATGTTGGACTAAACTGCCCAAAAAGAGGAGTTCGGGAAAATTTCTTGATATACATCTGTGATATGGACTAGACTACTGTCACTACACAAACATAGTGATCGGGGGAAGCTACATAAGATTTCTTTGGTTTTAATTTTTGCGTATTCGCATGTGTACAGAATTTGGTTGGAAAAAGTTTTCAATAGCAATTGTGGTGTTCCCCAGATTATCTAGGGTGAGTTTACACACTCCATCAAACCCTACGTTTTTCTTTTGTTGCTCCCTTTTAGTACAGGAACATGAGTGCATTATATAGCTACTTTTTGTCTTTACATGCAAGGCATGGAAGAGACGTAATACATGAAATGGCAACACCCAAACCACAAGGTCAGAGGGAAAGTCTATGTCAAGTTGTCAACCACCCACCACATGGGTGGTGACTAACATCTCAAAATTAGGTTCATCGATCTCAACTCAGTCTTATGGAGCACACATGAAAGGGATTGATTTGGTTCTCTCCATGGTTTCCTGTTTATTCTTTTTTCCCTCTTTTTTTTTTGTATTCTCCTGTTGCTTTTGCTTCCTCTTCTGTTGAATCTGGATATGATTTACTTTTATAATGTTCTCAAATTATTCTTAGTTACAGAATATATTTGTTGCATCCGGCAGTTCCTGTATCCATCAGAAGAGGACTTGTATAAGTTGGTGAGGTTCTTAGTGAAGAGGCTGTCTGAATTACCAGAAGAACATGGAGAAGCTGCTGACAAAATGAATATTACTACTAGTACAATAACAAAGGAAAATGACTTCAAGGACTCTTCTTCTAAGGAATGGACTGAGAATGCTAATGCTCATAGGGCAGATCTGAATTTTGATGGTGCTAGAACCAAATTAGAAGATCTGAGATTGAATACTGAAATGCCAGAATCCTCCAGTACCTGGTCTGCAGATGCCGTTATCAGTGGATCTCACAAGACTAGTCTTATTCAACAAAGGATTGGCCATAACGACGAGGATATGAGAAGTTTACAAGATCAAAACGAGTCAATGGAAAGACTTGTGAACTCTGCAATTGAGGCATCCAGAAATGAAGAATCTGGAGGTCCAATGGATGATAAGCATGTTTTAGAGTTTAAGCATAAACTAATTGATCCAAGAAATCAATCATCCGAGGTATATGTTTGAGTTAGTTCATATTATAAAGAAGTAAAAGCACCATTGACTAGGCCAGCAGCTGATCAAATGCTACTGATTTACTCGGGTGCATAGCCTGAATTGCGCATGTAGTGAATATTTGTTGTGATTTCGTGCTTCATACAGATGAGACACAAGAATGGGAAATTACGCACTCAAGAAAAAGTGCTGATGGAGGAAACAAGTTCCAAGGCCCTAGAAGCACAACATCTAGAAGAAGAGCATGAGTTGTTGAAATCAGCTGCACAAATGGCATTTGATGACCAACACACCACTGAATCGTATATTGCGCAGCTCAACGAGCGAGGAGATGCAATAAGGGATCATCTTATCGAACTAGAGAGACAACGGTAGGACTTTGTTGTTCTCGTAGCTCCCATCGAAATGTAAATGTATTGTAATCAGGAAAGGATTGGCCTGTGATTTCCTATTTCACTTATGCATGCGCTGTGATTACAATGTATGAACGCTATTAAGTAATGCCGGCAAGCAGATTCAAATGTCGATTTCCTTATTTTACTTTGCAGGGATATTCTCATAAAGCCGTTGGAAGAGAAAAGGAGAAGCCTTGAGGAGGCTCTATCTGCAACAAAACCCGAGGCTGCAGGAAAGCTGAAAAAATTGAAAGAGATTGAGCTGGAAATAGAAGCTGTCCTGTCTGAAACTAAAAAGAGGTACGTTGCCAACAATAATGTGTTATGAATACTTATGTGAGTGCAACAAAGCTCTTGCTTCCCGTGCTCTTCCCTGTAGTGTGAAATAGTTTCTTCAATTCTAGCCTTTCCTTTTGAGCAAAGTTTCAATAACTAGAAGAATAGTGTTACACATGCAGCACAGAAATGGAGTTTTGTGGGTTTGCCTTTGAGAACATAAAAGTTTTCCCTTCTTTCATGTAGACCTTTTTATGAACAACATTTTTTCCCATCATATTTGTGGATATTTTTCACCTCTATTTGAGGCCTACTTCATGGATTACTGAAACAATCCACTTCAGGATTCTATTGAAGCTGTAATGACTTAATTACTTTAATTGCAGGTGGCTTCAGTTTATTTGTTTCTTAGGCAATTAAATGGAAGTTTAACAGAGATTGTTAGTAATATGCTAGTAAATACAATAACGAAAAAGCTATGGGTACATATGAGCATGTACATACCATGTACATATGGGTTTTGTGGGGCCCGCCTCGGGTTCCATGTTGGACATACTTAGCAGGCCATATATAGGAAGATAAGTAATTTGTTATGTCCTTTACAAGCTGTTTATTCTGCAACCCCAATGTTCAAACTTCCAAACTATTGCCCTGCAAAGACTGCTGAGTTGTATATGTATAGAAAGACAAGACCGCTGTGAAGGCACAACTATATTCGGCTACTAGCCTACTACCCATAGACTGTTTTAGACAGCTTGGAGAATAATCAAGGCCTGGTTTGGATGACTCTATCCATCTATAGAGTTCGAATTAGGTTTCTAATCTTGAGTTGGTTGCTTAAACTGTAATCTCTTGAATGGGGTGCCTTGTCATGTCATAGGGAGGAGGAACATTCTAAACTGTCAGCAGATCTTGACAATCAGCCCAAACTGGCATCTAGAAGATCCTATATTCAGCGCATCACCGAGATCACAAAGAATAGTCGGAAACAGGACGCAGACATAGAGCGGATTTTGAAAGAAACCAGGGAGCTTCAATTGGAGAGTAATTCTATCCAAGAACGCCTTCACCGAACATATGCAGTGGTGGACGAGACAGTTTTCAGGTATTACATATAATGGGTCTAAAGTCCCTCCTATAGCCACATTGTTGCTGGGTTTTTTTTTTCATATTTTTTTATCTTTTCTTGTGGGGGTGGGGTGGGTGGGTGTTTGGCCTCATTGAAGGTAACATCTTCTAGTTAAGTGGATTCTTTTCAAATTGTTTTGCACCCAGTTAAATACGTTTTTCTTTTCTCTGGGTAGGAAGGCAAAACCATTTTCTGTTGTCTGCTTTTGCCCAATATAAGCAGTATGTTTATGCAGGGAAGCAAAGAAAGACATGGTGGGGCGGCAAGCTTATAGGCTCCTGACTAGCATTCACGAGAGCTTTGAGCAGATCTCGGATAAAATTCTGAGCACTGATAGACTACGAAGAGAGGCAGATGAACACGAAGCCAAACTCTCAGCCTTGGCCCGCCGAAGCTTTAACGTTGACAAACTTAAAGCTGATCTTGATGCCATTAGGAGAGAAAATGAGTTTCTAGAGCAACGCCTCTGTAATTCTTAAAATCCGACGTTTTCTGATCTCATAGACCTTATACCTGTAATTGTAGATCAAACACCGAAGATTTTGATACTTACCTGCAAAAAAGGTGTTATTTTGATGATGTAAAACTGTATAGTCATTGTAAGTGTTCATTCAGATTGACCATTGTTCCCATTGCTCTTCCTATGTGTGATGACTTTGCTTAGACGTATCAATTTCAAGCTTCTGGTCATAGCTGGGTCCGTCTTGGAATTGGATTTTGGTTGCTTTAAGTTAGTTTGCATTTTATCCCAAAGAGTTGAATGCATATGATATTTTTTCATCAGTTGAGAGGTAATTCCTTTTTGTTCGGTTCTTACTCCGTATCCGGTAAAATTCCTTTTTGTTCGGTTCTTACTCTGTATCCAAAATGCACGGAATGGTGTGCATAAAGCACAGTTTTTTAGATAAATTGCTTAAGCACAATTACGCAGGAGTTTTGAATTCAGAGCAGCGGCCTAGAATAGCATAGCACTGTAATCTGGACAGCGTTAGCTATAACTCTGGGGCGCTAACCTGGAGTATATGAATCTTGGATTTGTGTATAAATTTGTAGAAGAGAAAAATGAAGGATGAAGTGGATTCTTCCCTTGCCTTTTTCTTTCCCTTCTTCAAAATTCAAATGCCCAAGCACTTGTTAGATCCAAACACAAACATTTCAACAAACTCAGCATTTTGCTTGGGCCACAGAAAGTAGAACCTATCTGAGAAAAAAAAAGGCTCCACAAACATGCCAAAACAACAAGACTTAAAAATCTTAACAAAAGCTTCTAAACACTACATAAGCTTTTATAAGTAACAACAATATTTATGTAGGAGTACTAGTTTTCTTCTACCGATTACAAAGTCACCGACAACTCTCGCTACCAAAACTTGATATAAGTTGGACAAAAGGTGGAAAAGAACCCGACATCCCACCTATTCTGATCTTGACCTCAAAATGGAAAAACTGCAAAGACAAAGTCCAGCCGGGCAAATGCAATCGAAACCACCATGAGCGAGAAAGCCTACACCTCTCTTCTATGAACTTAAAAGTTTTCAACATCAAATGACCAGTGAACATTTCTTGTATACTCTTTACTAGCGCATGAACTACTCTAAAATATTCAAGGCCGCCGTTCTATTTACACTCAGATCATCCTCAATGAACACTTGTATAATTGTCTAAGGAACCAAAAGTTGGGATTCCAATTAATTGCACGTTGAGGCTGTTAACCCCCGTAGTTTTCCCACAGTAGCATAATACTGTCACAAAAGCGGATGACCAGTTGAAGTAGCGGCCATGGTCTGGGTTGGATGATAAATTCCAGCCGGCGGAGGTGGGAAAGCAGCGTGCTGCCCTGGAGGAAGTTGGTTGTAGAAAGAGTTGGCATGCAAGATATCTCTGCCAGGTGCAGGAAGCCAGAGAAGCGGCCCTTCACCCTGATTCAAACAGAATGAACAAAGCAGCAGTTAGAAGAATGTGGTATAATAATTGAAAGGAATGAATGAAAAGCATGAGGAACAGCCAGATACTCTATGATAGAAAACAGGTTATGACGTAGAAATCAAAATACGAGGAGAGGTTATCTTTTGGCATCCCTGGAGATCTTGTGTTTATGAAGTGCTTCTTATTTATGCACCTATTAAACAAGTTTAGAGCAGAAAATGTATGATAACCGGAAAGATTCCAATAAGTTGCAAAAGAAAGACAAGTAGAAGGTTTTAACTCTGACCCATCAGATAATCGACAACATGTTTTGCAGTCCACAATAAATGATTGAGAAATTATCCTACCAAGTTACCATACACTTAAGACTGGTAAAGCCATATAGAAGCATACATAAGGAAAAAATATAGTAGTACAAAAGCAGATATAAAAAGGCTATTCCTCTAACATCTGCCAGATAAAAAGGAAATTCCTCTTACATCAATATATGACTCGTTAGGTATGTTGTGAAGATAATAATATGGTTCGTCCAAGCAAAGCAATGAAGCATAGTGGCAAACTAGCAAAATCAAAATTATTCCGTCTTCGCAGATAGAACAGAACACCATAAAAATAAAGCTTTCGCGTTACAATAGCAGGTCAAATAAAACCAATTTCATAATTCTGAAGTGAGTAGGCTATCGAATTAGGGAATAAACCTGTTGGAATGTAGAGTAAACACCGTTCTCCTTCAACCCAGGTGCCGCAATTTCTTCACTGCCAGCAGAATTTCCAGAAGTCGCAGCCGGACTAGGGCTGTATAAATTATAGCCAGATGGAACTCCAAATCGGGGAAGATTTTCAGCGCTAACTCCTGGCTTCCCCTGCGGAACAGAGAATTTAGTCCCCGGGACTGGTGGTGGTGGTGATAGAAATGCATTTCCTGTTGAAGTCTGCTGAGGTGACCCACCGGGTCCTAAAAGTTGTTGTGCATTTGAGGCCACAAAAAATGAGGGAAAATAGGGGCCAAATGGAAAGTAGTAGGGAGGGTAAGGCTGCCGGAAAACAGGAAATGGTGGAGGAGATAACGGAATAGAACTGTGTCCAACACCTGCAGGTTGAGTTGCAGTTTGTGTTGTAGCTGATATAGATGAAACCGTTGAATTTCCACTCTACAATTGAACAAAGGTGAGAACAGATTAGAAAAAGCAAATAACAATAGCATTGGAAACAAAACTTGTGGTATTGGTCTGTTTAGTTTAACATCATTTGATCAGCCAATGAAAAACTAGGGGTTTTGCATGTGTTGGAATAAATGAAAACCAAGTTAAGTTTGGTGTTTGTGCATATGGCGTCCTTTTTTGTTAGGTGGGAACTGTGGGGAGGGAGGTTGAAGAAAAATGATCTCTAGGTACGTTTGGGAGTACCCTCAATAGAACGAAACTCCATACTGAGCATTTGGCAATTACATATCCACTGCAACTCTTACAACAGGACTAAGCACCAAGAACTTCAACATCACATCCTCAAAAACCTATCCATGACCCCAAAACCTAAAATCGTCAAAAGTGTGATTTTAAGCAACAGAATCATGCCTGTAAAGTTGACCTTCAGGCATTAACCCATGCTATGATGCTTGCATTTTGCTTAGGCGAAAAAAAATCACCCAAAATGGACCATAAGACCAGCCTTCCATTTAAATGACCCTAGAATTCGGAGTAAACTTGAAAAGTACACTCCATCCATTAAATTTAATAGAGGAGATTGATAAAAAAACTATCGCACTACGGAATAGGTACTTAAAGTAATAGCATAACAATGACTAGGTAATATAACCATACATGTAAAGAAAAATGAAGCTTGTTGCAACAAAAACGACACAAAAGACAGAAAGGCAGTAATAGAAAGAGAGTGGTAAGGCACGAAAGATCACATGCCTGAGTCTCAGCTCCTTCATATTGTACAAGCTGGCTCCCTAGCACGGGTTGAATGAAAGGAAAGCCGTAGTGAGGGCCCATGTGAACAAATGGATACTGAGAACCTCCTTGAGAAAACATAATATCCTGTTTTGAATGGTCATATATTGGAGCTAGACCTGATGACACGTCTTTCAGATGTACCTTACTGTCAGGCACATGTGGCAGAGAATGTGAATTATCAAGATAATCTCCTTCTCGAGCACTTGAGGATACATTTAGGTTGCTGCAGCCAATCGTTATAAATACAAATGCGAGATCAGAAAGTGACAGATTCACAAAAACAATCACAACGCACCTAAATTCACTGATGGATATGGGAATATGCCAAAAAGCAAACATTTTCAAATGAGAGACCCTAGGTCCTCCAGCAGAAATTATAGCAATAATCTTCATATATCCAATGTACACAACAAAACTTGAAAAGTGTTCTACAACAAGAAAACAAATTCACAATTAATACATACTCTATACAAATGTGTTTTGCCTTCAAAAGCCTCCAAACCCTCATTCCTAATTTTCTAGATTTTTGATTTTTTGTAATTCTTTGAAATTGCTAGAGGAAAGGGCAACGTGGGAGTGGGAACCAACTACTCTCCCCCACTTCCTCTTTTAAAGGGAATTTGTTTAACTGCAACTTACTTTGGCGTCTATTTTCATTTTTGGTTCCTTGGTGTTTGGTGTTTAGTTTGTAGTGGGGCTTTGTTATATATACCAGTGAAATCTTCAAGATTCTCTAAATTTTTACGTCCCATTTTACTTGTTTAACTTTATTGCTGATTTGCGTGTGCATGGATATCTGCATATGCATATGTAGTTTTCAATTTCAAATATTCATGCCTTGATTTCTCGACATTGCTATGCATGCATTTAAAATTTTTCCCTACTAGCATTATGCCCGCTCGGTGCCCAATACAACATGAAAGAATATTGATGTAAACTTTCTTCTATTGTCCCGTGCATTGAACAGGGTCAAACGCTAGTACTTTATATGCGAATGGAAAATGACTGTAAACCAATTCGGAAACAAAAAGAAAGAAAACAAATACCACCAACTAAAATAGAACTAAGAGCACAAGAGAGCCAAAAGTATCAAAGATATCCCTAGAGGCTACACTGACCTCAGTGAAGTTTCCTTAGCACCTTTGTCATTCTCAAGAAGGAATTCAGGGACAGCCACAGGCAAAGAGCCATTGGAGTCATCCGAGCCGTTACCACTGTTTAGACTCTGCTCAAAATCCAGACTTCCAAAAGTCAATCCATTCTTAATATCTTCAGGGACTTGGAGATGATCAGGAAAAATAACAGCCTGGTGACGAGAAATTTTTAACTTTTCTAGATTCATATCAAGCTTTGAGATTGCATCTTTCAAAACAGACACTTCTTGTTCAGGAAGGGACTCAGAACCGCCTTCCAATGCCAAAGCTACAGCTTCAGATGCAACCACTGTTTGAAAGCATGAAATGAACAACATTAAAAACAACACTTTACAAGGATATGATGCATTGCAAGAGACGAAAAGATGACAGATTCGTGAATGTGGCTAACAAGGTAATAAAGGATAAAAATTTGTGAAACTACTGAAGAAATACAGCCAAATAGTTTTACTTCATCTAACATTCCACCATAAGAAGTTAAAGAATCAACTCAAAGAGATAGCGCAAGTGGTAAGAAGATGGAGCTAAGTGCCTTACAAGCACAAGTCCCTGGGGTGACTCCCACCAAGAGCAAAAATCATAGGAGACACTCTCACCACCAGCAAAAACACAAATATGTTTTAGGCTTCCACACTTTCATGTGATACTCAATAAGTGGAAACAAAGGGCAAGATTAAAAAACATTTGACTGACTATAAATCCAAGATACACAATTTTTAACATTCTGGATAAAAGGGAAAAAAAGCATAGCACTCGTTATTGATTATTCATTACTAGAAGCAGAGCATGATAAAACATGACTCAACAGCAAAAACTGGGATTTAATTATTGAGTTCTTTGCGATATTATTAGATGACGAAGAAATACAGTAATTAAAAACACACACAAGCTCAGGATTAGAAACGTGGGTGAGAACACCTTTTTCCAAAATTACTAGGAAAATATGCGAAGTGTAATGATGACATAATGATACCTTTGGAGAGGCCAACGAGTAGGGATGATTGGCCATCTATGACAGAGATGACTTCCGAAGTAGTTGTCAAAGATGATGATTGAGAATGCTCTAAAGGCTCATTCTTTTCGACAATCAGGGATTCTTGTAGCACTGTGTTCACACAGGTCACATCTCCCAAGGTTGCTTGAACACTATTTGCTATGGTCTGTTCCGCAATTGATCCGTTCACAGCTGGGTAACTGGCACCAGATTTGGAAGCAATCCTTTGGCTACTTACTTCGTCTTTGATTGCACCAACACCAGGGTTTCGGGAATTGAGAGGCGGCACCACCACAGGATCTGGAGCAGAGAAGCAGACACCAAACACAGAGTTAGTTGAGCAGGCCAAGAGGTGAAAATGCAGATGACCCCTTCCCTTGTTCAACTCCAACACCAGCCACAAGAGTGGGAGAGGAGGGGGAGTTGTTTGACAGAAAAAGTTTGTAAATAGGCATTGTTCCCATGTGCAAGCACCCAAAACCAATATATACCTCTACAAATATTACATGTAATACCTGCAGACTGATGGGGGGCATGCTCATGGCCAGAACTCCCATTCGGAATACTTGTGGGCCCACTGACTGAAATGTTTGAAGAACTGTAACATAAAACAAACTTCAAATTGAAGCACAAAGTTTTTGCAACGTCATGGGTCATTTGGCTAAATAAATGAAGATGATGCAACTTGAAATTCAAATCAACATGTTTACATTGTGACACGAGAGTTCGTGTTCTTTTCTGTTTTCTCTGGAACTGTCGGAAGGGGGTTAAAACCTCTCTCCACGCGGTTATTGACTCCATTTTCCTTTGGGGCACTCGCATTCCTTCCACCACCAGCACCTAGTAGTGATAGGCCAACAAAATGCAAACGCAAAAAATATAAGATAAGAAAAAACAGAGAAGGGGGAAATAATATTTTGATATACAGATATCAGAAACTGCAAATTTAAGTTGAAAAAAATCCATAACACTAGGACTTAAAAACAAGAAGCTCTTGGTCTCACCCTCTAAGACACATAATCAACTGCATCAAATGCAAGATGATATTAAGATCAAACTATTTTGCTTCTCACTGTGATTCCATGTGCAGAATGAAATGGGAATAATGAAAAACTTTTAATAGAGCAGATCAGCAGAAAGAAGGCAAACACATTTGAGATTTCTCCTCAACCACTGGTTCATCATCAACAATTGCCAGTAACGTGTCAAATGTGAACTTAGTAATTTACAACAAATAGCTCTAGGGAGGTCATTGCTTCAACCAGAAGGCTAGATAAGTTCAAGCAGTCACCATCAACGTGGAACTTGAAGTAGCTCAAACGCCTAACCCCAAATAAATGCACTATGCTCTATGCACCTTATCAACTTTTTTGAAAACTAAAATTACATCATTATAAAGGCACCAATCAATGACACACCAGGGAAAAGAAAAACAAATTTTAAGATCTGAGGTAACAAGTATGAATCCAACAGAAGCGGGTAAGTTGAAGTTCAAATGAAAGTGGGCATACCATGATAAATAGTAGAAGAAGAATAGTGTCCTCGACCACCCCTAAAGCCCCGCCCCTGTGTTCCCATCCTCCACCTGGATTCTTCAGATATTCTGCTGTTCACATTCTGCATTGATAAAACACTAACTAATTAACGGTCAAGCTGGCTAGACCTAAAAACAATAAGTTGTCTGGAAATGAATTAGCATCCAACTGGAGACCAAAATATGCATATGGATTCTCTTTAATTCTTTCTCCAAGTTGCATGATATAACCGATATTGCAAAAATTACGGCGCTGAATAATATGAATCAACTATAGACAGTATATGAGGACACTTCCCCGTCAGATAGTGTCGAAGTCTTGGCTAGAATTTTAGTAATCAACCAATGATTCAAACAGATATGAAAACTAGCAACTAACAGAAGAACACATATTTGAACAAGTATATTAGGCTGCATCAAGAAGCTTTAGATTATCTCAATTTTGAGAGCTGACGAACATGAGTAAAACTCGTGAAGCGGAGCCCCAAAGCCAAGTATGGACACAAGTTACTTATTTGGACCAACAACAGAACCAAAACCCGTCGCGCAGAAGGTTTTAATATTCAAGTGAACATTTCATCAGCCCTCTAACCACTTTGTAAATAAAAGGATAAGAGTTATGCTGATGTCCGATAGTGTCTGCCACTAACCCAGGCGTGGAAGTCAAAACTAAACAAACGAACAGCAACTATAAACCTCAAACTAAGACTACTAAGTCATCTTCTACTAGTAAAGGGGAAAGGAACATCTGCTTGGTCTTTCACACAAAGAAACAGTGCTTGGTAGTACAGCTCACCGGTTTTCTGAGATCGCGTTTCTTTTTGACCTCCTGAAATGTGTCTGCAAGATCAAACGGAACATTATTATCCTCAAGAATTTTCCGGGAGAAAACAATTTTCACAATCAAGTGACCATTAGATAATCCCTATGCATCACAAGACCAATTACCACTTCCATAATGTTGGAGAGTTCAAAGAACAGAATAAATGATATAAAGGACGGAAACACCAGATTTTGTGAAGTCATAATACATGTTCCCAAAGATATATTGAGATAATGCTGCATGGCACAAAAAAGATATGTGAAGTGCAAACCCAGGTTACTTGATGGTTGATACATGGTACCATAGGCTAATTAATATTTTAATGACACCGTAGGCTACTTATTTAGTGATCTCCAAGGTTACAATAATGGAAAACTATTATGATGTGGAAGGCAAGGCACATCAGGAGATAAATCATAGTCTCTCTCTCCATGTACACAAGTTTGTTCTTTCAATTCAGCAGTGAACAGTTCTTATTTCTTTCTGGTAAATTTTCTTGCTATCCATTCATTACATCAACTCTTCAAGTACTCAGGTTTAAGGCGTGTATTATGGGGGGACACCTGATACTCCCGACTTTGATTCCACTATTGCAAGGCTCGGATATGAAAGTTGAAGCCCTTTAAAAGGTTTACCGACATCTTATGAATACAGCGCCATTCAACTAAGTATTAATGTCTTCGTCAACAACTCATTCAGCTCTCCAACAACACTCTACATAGCATTAGGTTACCTAACAAAACCTTCAAAGAAAAAATACACAACCAAAAGCATGAGCAGAAAAATCCAAGCTTATCTTGTGGAGATACAAACATACTGATCACAAACTTCACCCAACAATCAGGATTATGAACTGCAAAAACCAGCAGCGTCATGTAACAGCTGATTGCCAGCGCAGACAAGTACAAATGCATACATTAATCCAATCACAAGAATTAACAAATATTTCGTGGATTTGTGACAAAACACAATGCCATGTGGTCTCAATACTAATTTTGCAGGATCAACAATCAGCCAACTGAAGATGTAAAACACAAAAATGGAACCGTCCATTCAATTCCAACACAATTTGGAGTTTCTTGTAAAATATTTAATAGCCATAGCAGACAACTTAAAGGCAAAGATAACAAGTCTTAAAGAAGCAAATAGAGGCCAGGCAGAAATATACCAAAAAGACCGGGATTCCTAACAGCAACAAGTGAGAACAAAATAAAAACATACAAGATAACTTGTAGCCAAACTACACAACATTCAACAAATTGGCTGAGTATTGCCAAGATAATGGCCTGCAAAACAGTGACGACCCTAGCCATAAAATTACACCATATCATATACACATGGACTCGTTTGTCCCTAGAATAACTATTTAGGGATTAGGGATTGAGGCAAATTAGTTAAACTGCCGTACGTTGAACAGGATAATTAACACGATAAGCCAAGGACCCTTTCCTATTCACTCATTTAGTCCTATATCTATGCTAAGCTAATACCATCTGGAAAGTGGTAATAGCTAGTTCACCCTCTGGACCATCGCCCTTCTATATCCAAAATTCCAAAATAATCGACTTTCCTTCATTTTATTCTTTGTCCCATGCAAACCATACATAGTACAAGTAATCATGCTCTGTGAATTCTCATCCATTATACGTGGATCCACTTATCGCTTAGAACTACTCCGGAAATCAAACGTGCCCTACTCGAATTCCATACTAGGCAGAAAACGAAAAACAAAATAATAAGAGAAAGTAAGAGTGAGTTTAGTCTAAATTAATTGCTCTCAAAGCCAGTTGCTAGTATTTTCGTTTTAGTTACTTTTTAAGCTTTTTGTCATAATTTTTACATTAGTCATTCGCCTCTATGCGGGGAATCACAAAGGAATAAAACAAGGTACGAAAATATGCACCAAAGTTGAAAAAAAGTTCTTATGAGACTACACGACACGAGGACAGTGAAAACTGTCTTTTTCAGATTTTTTTGGACTTAAAGTGAACTTTATGCGACTTTCTTGTCATAATTTTTTACTTTGTATATTCCATCCCTCAAGACGAACAATTAATCTAAAATACTTTACCCGAATCAGTAAAAAATTAAGAGACAACAACAAAATATATAAATTTAAACACGATAAATTTAAGCCAAAGGGGACTACTCCTACATTATACATATACATGTATACTTGTATAAACATGAACAGAGAAGATACGAATTATACCAAGATACAGCAGCCTCTGAGCGGTTTCGTCAGGATCCATATTGCATTCTTTGAGCATTAAGTAAATATCCTCATCGCTGTGCTTCGCCGCGATCTCCTTAATGTCGTGGATCGTTTTCCGTACACTGCTCGGAATCAAAACCCTAGACCCGCCGCTGTTGTTGCTGCTGCTGCTCATGTTTCGCAGGACAGAGAGACAGGAACCGAGAGGACTGCAGAGATTGGTCAAGCAACCCTACAAACTATTCAACATTCATAGGCGTGTGTGCGTGCGCATGTGTGTCGAACAAACATCAATGTGCATGTACAGAGCTGGATGACGGCATGGGAGGCGGAGGTTTTGGAAGGGTTAGGGTTTGTTTCAGGGAAAGGACACAGCAATGACGTGGGTATGGAGGAGAAGGGTACAGAGAGAGAAAGAGAGGGATAGAGAGAGAGAGGAGTAGAGGACAATTGCCCCTTGTGAGAAAGAGACTGCAGATGGGGTATTTTATATAGGGGGCTCGCTTTTAGGGTTTTCCCCCATCCTTTTGCAAGCTTATAAAATCCGGATTTTAGAAAATAAAGGAAGAAAGTGTTCCCCGTTCTGCTTTCTTTTTCAATCTTTCTATTTAAAAAGAAGATAATTTCAAGTTCAAATATAATAAAAATGAAAATGAAAAATAAATTTTTAATTTTTTTTACACCGTTTAATCTATCAAACAAGATCCATATTAATAGAGAATTTATTTGCGTAAACACATAATTTTTGAGTTTGAAATTATCTTTCTTTTTCTAAAAGTTCTTTTTTTAAGAAATCGAAACACCCCTGCAGTTTTACTATTGAGATTTGGAAATTTTTCAAAATACCCCCAAATTTTACGACACTAATTTGGATTTTGAGAGAGATTTTAAAATATAAGAGCAACTTCAATTCTTACCCATTTTATCACTCATATCCAAATTTTGAGTAAAAAAGTCTTACAACTCATCTCCAATATCATACTCATTTGTCTATCCATTTTGAGTTTTACCTATTTCCTCACCCAAATTTGGGTAGATTCAAACTCATACCCATTTTTTTCTCACCATCTTTTCACTTTCATTAATTATAAGTGCATCTCCAACCTTCGCCCATTTTTCCCCCCATATTTGAGTCAATTTTTGGGTAAAAACTCATTTTGGGTGGACACATCTTCAATCATCAAACCCAAATTTCCTACACCCAAACCCAAATTCCCTGGGGCTCCCTCTTCAAACATATGCACCAGCTTCGAAGCCCTCATTGAAACCCCCACAGACGCCGCCCTACCACCACTAGAGACCCCATCGACGACGCTTCACCACCACCAAAGCCAGCCCCCCCTCCCCCCTCCCTTCACAGCTCAAACCCCTAACCCGGGGAAGCTCTACAACTCCAGCGAAGCTCGGCACCAGCTCCCGCGAAGTCTTCAACTCCGGCAAAGCTTTGCACCATTTTCCGATGAAGCTCTGCAATCAGCTCCTTCACAGTTCATACCGGGTACGACTCTCCCTCTCTCTCTCTAACTAGCCGTTGGGAAAATGGGTCAAGGTAAAAGTTGCCCCAAATTTGGGGGAAAGAATAGGTAAAATCCAAAAATGGGGAAGGGTTTGGATCATGATTGGAAATGAGTTTTTGAGGTTTTTGCCTAAATTTTGAATTTGGGTCAAGAATGAAGATGCTCTAACCCAAATCTCCACCCATATTTGGGTGAAAAAATGGGTAAAGATTGAATTGAATATGCTTTAATGAGTGAAGAGAGATTGATAGAGAATATTTATTGGGATCGTGCGTAGGGGGTTTGAGTACCCCAAACGAACAAAACGTCTCATAGACACCCAAACTTCCTTAAACTTCAATTTTACTCTTAATTATTGCTCCGTTATTCAATTACAGCTCTACCGTCTAAATTTGTCAACTTATTAACTAGGACCGTTATCTCCGTTAGAGGGCCAGCAGAAGGTAACCTAGCCTAATTTGAATAAAAAAATATTAACAAAGACTAAATGAGACCTAATGAAACAAATTAGTACTAACCATACCTAATTCAAGTAGGTTAAAACTTCAATTTCGATTTCCCACATACGAAGTGTTCAGTTCCGATTTTGGGTAACCGGTTGGGAATTCGATATCTAAATAACCGACGACAAGTATGGGTTCGATTGCATTTTATCCAACCACTGCTCATCTCTCAATCGGAACAATCTCGCTCGACTCTTCACCACTGATTACGATAGCTTTTCCCCTCGTGTAGTCATAAGCCCCCTTCCCCCTCGTCGCTTCTGGCTAAGCATCTTTCTGCAGAGCAAAGGAGGCGACTAGTCGCTTCTAGCGAAGCTGCGAGTTCATGAGAAAGTGAATGAACAAGCCATGCTTCTAAAAGGAGCGACCATCTTTGTTTTCTTCCCTACCCCCTCCCTATCCCTTTTGCCACGAGGCTCCATTCATTGTTCCAGCATTTACAGCCCCTTTGGATAGATGAGTTTCATGAGAAAAGAAAGGAATGAGTTATGTTTGAGAATATTTTTGTACGTCCTCCCTAAAAAAAGGTGAACATTACCCTCTCTCTTATTGGTCGAAATAGTGTATATCGTACCAATGTAACCAATGTCATTTAAACTAAACTTCCCATTGGGTGCAAAAAGATGGATAAAGGAGCAATATCTTCTTACAAGTGACGGTGTGGCGTACTACCACTTGTGAGTTGTGAGAGATGTAAAAAGGGCCGGACTATTGGGAATCATAAATTTCCTGAACGTAGTCCGTGTACCATATTATATACAGGTGTGTACCATAGTATAACCGGGTTACGTTCAGAAAATTTGTTGGTTTCCAATAGTCCGGCCCCGTAAAAAACATGAAAACGATGATGACGACGTCGTTTCCTGTGTTTCTCTGTATTCATGAGACTCTACACAAAACGAACGCCGTTCGTCGAGTCGCCAGTTCGTTCCCAGTCCAACCGAACACAAACACAGTACTCTCTCTCTCTCTCTCTCAAGGGTAGTAATTAACTGTAAACTCCACCCTCAGTCGCTGAACAACAATGGGTGGCGACGTGCGCTACGAGATCGGGCAAAACGCCTACATCAAGCTCGTCCTCCACGCCCTAAACCACAAGACCTCCGCCGTCAACGGCCTCCTCCTCGGCCGCCTCTCTGCCAACAACAACGACGTCGTAGAAATCACCGAGTCCGTTCCCCTCTTCCACTCCCAGATCGGCCTCCTCCCTCCCCTCGAGATCGCCCTAATTCAGGTCTCAATCTTCTTCTTCTTCTTCTTCTCTCTCTCTCTCTCTCAACACTTTTGGATCTTACTCCCTCCGTCCCAAATTGCTTGCCCCCACGAAAAACCGTGCAGTTTTCTGATCGAAAAATAGAGCTATTCCGTGCATTAATTTTTTGAATTTATTTGCACCAAATTAAAATGCTTCGTGACGTGCTCCCATGAAGAATTGTGCAGTTTCCTGATCTGAGAATAAAGTTATTCCGTGTATTTATTTTTTATTTATTTGCACAACGTTAAATGCTTCGTGACTTGCTCCTATGAAGAATCGTGCAGTTTCCGGATCGGAAAATAAAGTTATTCCGTGTTTTTATTTTTGACTTATTTGCACTACGTTAGATACTTCGTGACGTGATCCTATGAAAAATCGTGCAATTTCCTGATCGGAAAACCAAGTTATTCCGTGTATTATGTTTTGTTTTACTTGCACCAAATTAAAATACTTCGTGCTCCTATGAAAAATCGTGCGATTTCCTGATCGGAAAATAAAGATATTCCTTGCATTATTTATTTATTTTTGGATTTTCTTGCACCAGTGTTAATGCTTCGTGATATACTCCTATGAAAATTCTTGCAATTTCCTGATTATTCCGTGCATTATTTTTAAAAAATTATAGGCCAAATTAAAATACTTTATGAGTTCTTTATTTTTCAATATGGTGTAATTTTAAAGGTGCAAAAGAATGATAAATCGTAGAATTTTCTGATAAAAAAAATAGAGTTATTCCATGCATTATTTTTTTAATTTTATGAGTTATTTTATATGGGGTAAAGAAATCTTAAAGAATTACGTGCGAGAATGCTTAGTTTTTTTTAATCGTACAATTAAAGAAATCTTAAAGAATTATGTATGAGAATACTTAGTTGTTTTTTTTAATCATAAAATTGTATGACTGGTCATGAGGGGAACAATTTGGGACAGAGTTAGTAGTATTTTTCTTTTTCAATGGATTTGTTCTGGATGATTGGAGCAGATCGAGGAGTTTTATAGAGCTCAAGGTTTGGATATAGTTGGTTACTTCCACGCAAACGAGAGGTTTGACGACATCGAGCTAGGTAATGTTGCTAGGAACATCGGGGATCATATACATCGTTACTTTCCTCAAGCAGCTTTGCTTTTGGTAGGTTTCCAATTACAACATAATTGTCAATTTATGCATAATTCTCTGTAATTGTTTAAAGAGGGGCGTACCTAGTGCACGAAGTTCACACATCTCCGGGCTCTGGGGAAGGGTTGATATACTCAGCCTTACCCCTGCAAGCAGAGAGACTGTTTTCAAGAATCTAACCGTGACCTGCAGGCGACAATGGGTTAGCTTTACCTGTGCACTGGGTCCGCCCTTCAGTTATTAGTACTTGTTTATTGATTATATTATTTGTACCTTTATTATGTGAAATTTCAGTTAGATAACAAGAAACTTGAGGCTTTATCAAAGGGGAAGGACAGGAGCCCTGTGGTGCAGGTGACTTTTTACTTGTATCTCAGTTCATGTTTTCATAGGGGATATTGGCCAGTTGAAGGGTTTAGTTGTGGTTTGGCGGGACTTGTAGATGCCATTACATTTAATTAGCTCATCCATTTTCATCCACTCTTTGTTCATTGTTCAACTTGTTGATTGATGGTTACTTCCTAGAAGTTCTGTGTGAAAACTAAAATACCCCTTCCATTAAAGAAATGGAAAATCTTGGACTGGTAGAAATATAAACTGGTATTGGGCACTGTGTAGTGTATACCATGAGGGGTGTTTCCTCTTGCTATTAGTTTTTGCAGAAGTCCCTGTGGAAACTTCAAGTTGCAAGTTAATAGGTGATTGCATATAGCTATATGAATCTTCCATGGTTTTCATAGAAAATTGGATGTGATTTGGATTTGCTCCCCACCATTTGGTCCATTTCCCTCTAGAGCTCGTGAAAACACTTTTATTAACAGAATTTGCTACACTTGCTCATTATTTGTTGTGGATTAGATTGCTGGATTTCTTAAACCTGGGGCATTATACAGTCATGTATTTCGACCCCCTTTTCCATGCAGACGCAGCAATGTGAATTTATTGGCTTTTATGTCATCTCAATTCTCAACTTATCCTTGCTCATCTATCTTTGGTTGTTTCTGAAAATCCATTATGATGTTTCGCATAAGTTTGCCAACAATTCAATTATTTTGTCGTTTGGCATTGTAGTCTCAGTTGTCCTTGCTGCAGAATTTTTTTTCTTGGCATCCCTGATTTACTTGTTTACATTGGAAAGCTGATGTATCTTTGCAGTCATGGATGTTTGTTGTCAATTTTACTGCAATTATTTCCAAAGAAGATTTGTTATTTTGATTACCTCTTCGTCAATTAGCTTTATACAAGAGATTCATCCAAGAGTTGGAAGCAAGTCGGATCAGATGGAAGCAGCCGATTGGCCATCAAGGAACCGTCAGCAAATGTAGTTCTTTTGGACTATATTTCATCTCAGAAATGGCAGGATATCGTTGATTTTGATGACCACCTCGATGACATTAGCAAGTAAGAGCATGAGTCGATTTCCATACGCTATTGTGCTTGGCAGCAATCCATTCAATTTACTTTGGCATGATTAAGGTTGCATTTCGTTTCTATTGCAGGGACTGGCTGAATCCAGAACTCTTCAAGTAATCATGAGCATCTGGCACAACGTGCAGTTTTTCGTCACTGATTATTCTCAGTAGTTTCTTGTGCTTCAATTTTGGCCGACCATGGCCCATAAATTTGACAGCTGAGAGAGTTCATGGTTCTTGGGGAATTTTGTGGATGTACGAACCGAATATTTGACAGCTGAAGATTGTTCATTTATAAACTTTTGTCTTTTGCTTTATGAATGCTTTAGTTGAAGTTTTCGGTCTTCGTTGTGGAATGAAAGATCCGTATCCGCTGGATAAGTACTGGATGCTCACAGTGACAAGTTTTATGCCCACCTGCATTGTGGCACGGTTTCGTAACAGCTAATCAGCCTCTCTGTGACCGTGAGGGTAAGAATGTGCAGCTGCTACCTCTCTCACTCTGCTGTGGGTGTGGTCATCTATTGGCTTTCGTAGCAGAAAATAGCTGAAAAACTGATACCAACCCAATTTAAGGCCAGCTTTTTTAAAGGTTTGATTGTACATGGATAATAGTAGCCAGAGATGGTTGTTTATTTGGTTGTCAGTGCAAGCTGTAGTTGGCGACTACCAGAGAGTCGGATCCATGCGAGTTTTACGTTCTTTCTTACCTTCCCTAACCCGCAAGGCCGCAACCAATTCGATTTGCAGGTGAAGTTAGGGAGGACACCAGAGAGTCGGATCCATGCGAGTTTTACGTTGATATCTCCCTTTCTGGTTGTAGTAGTTGTTCAATGGCTGTTTGGCCATGTCCAGGAAAAGTTGTCCGGTACTTCCCGTTTCCAGCTTTATTTTGTGTTCGTGTGCCCGTTCGTTTTGGCATTTTTAGCCGTTCTTCTTGCTGCTTGTCTTTCTGGCCTCACTGGAGGAAAATGAAACCTCCATCGCCATTTTCAAAATTGAAAGGTTCCATTGATTCGAAGATGTTTGTAGCTTAGTAGCACGAAGCGGGAGCGAGAGTGGAATCACCTAGAAACTCCTAAGGTTGAGAGCAGCTAAGGAGCTTATATATATATATATATATACAGTGAGGATCAAGTCAGGACGTCCTAATTTAGTGTTAGGTCCGGACTTCTCCCACAGCCGTCAGATTGTGTTTTTGATAGTCCAGATCCGCGAATAATTTGTTCGTGCATCCGGACCATCAAAAATACAATCCGACGGCTGTGGGAGAAGTACGAACCTAAGCTCAGGTCAAGGCGACCTGACCTGATCCAGACTGTATATATACTAGGGCTTGCCCGTGTCTGAAGGCATGGGTCGATGAGTTTGTTATTCGATTTCTAGTGACCTTAGCTAGGTGTGAGCTTAGCTAGCAGAATGCCCGTGCTTGAAGGCACAAATCAAAAAAATATTATTCAATATAATTTCGAGTGACCTTAGTTAAGCGTCAGCAAACTAATCATACTTAACATTTTGAACACAACGAATGTGACAATATAGAGTATACAAACATAACATCATAGCTCAGTAACCCCCTTGAATGTGCATAGAGAAACTCCGAAAGTAAAATGATTGCACCCCTTGCATTTTAAAACCCCGCTCTTGATTTTGCTTTAGCCACTAACTGTCAAGAAGACAACCACCTATTTAGACTTCCACAATTAGCATGGTGTGTTCGTGGATTGCCAACTATCAAGAAGAAAGGTGATATTTTTTGAAAGAAGGAATCCAACAAAATGAGATTGCAAAAATGAAGGAGAAAAAACCTATCGAACAATCAATTGTATTAATTTCAAACTTAATGGCTACTAAATGGATATATGGTTCCTTGGAGTGTGATAAACCCTTGCCGGAAAACTAACTTAGTAGCATGGCTAGGCACTTACGATAAATATGAAGGAAGTATATATAGTAGAGGAAAATAGAAGGTTCCTAACCCTTGCTCCAACATCACAATTAACATCTACTCCTTTCACAAAAAAAGATTAGTTCCTAATCCTTGGAACATAAAGAAATGGCTGAACTGAGAATTGGTCGAATTATAATATGAACCCCAACTAAATGACTCCTAATCTAGCAGAGCAACAATCATAATCTGCAAGCCACTCACCCGTCTACAAATTTTAGGAAATTTTTTAACTAGGTTTCCCTGTCTAAAACTTTGTCAATTGCCATAATGGTGGTCAAATAGGATGAAGGGAAAGACATCGACGTGGCATTGAGACAGCTCCGTCGCGGTTCTTAAGTCAATCCTAAACATCAAAAGGAGAAAAAAGATCAAAGGTTTTATGGTTACACAGAAGACTCATTGGGAAGCTAAGCAATAAGGTTTTATGGTTGTAGTTTCTCACTGAATTCCCCCTGAAACTTAACTCAATGACCAGACAGCGCGCTCTTTTGTTCTTTGTGATCTATAGCGGTACTCTATTGCCCCATATGATTTTCTTGATGGTCCGTTCGTTAGACAAGCGTGCATTGTTGACAGTTATCTTGAAGCTTTTTTTATGAATCCAACATTTCAGCACTCACAGGTTACCTGCTAATGAAAGAATCCAAAGAAAATTCAATTGGGAACATTTAGAATTAGGCTTTACAACTTCATGATACAATAAAACATGAAGTAAGCAGTCAACAGTTTTTTTCCCCTAGTATGCGGCAACCCCGAAAGTAACCACCACCCAAACTGTCCATACTCCATATAGATTAAAACAAAAAATGGTGTCATTCTACAAACCAACCAACCAAGAAAAAAAAAAAGACACATAAAGAGTAAAAAGAAGAGTCACCCAAAGCAATGACAACAATTTCATTCCTATTAATTAAGATAATGAATTTGCCAATCAATCAAATAAGTACTTGCACAATCCCTAGTGTGCTTTTCTTATGGACACACCCCAATTTTAAGAAGTGCATTATTCGCCTAGCAAACTAAGATATGCATAGCCACTGTTGGCAGAAAAATGAAATCGGAAACCATAATTTTTATGTTCGAATCTGAGTAAAGTTGATGGAAACATACCAGAGAGATCATGAACACAAGACTTCATGATGGTGTGACACATGGAATGATGACTAAAGTTATCTTATTATGATTCCCTATCGAAGTAGTCTTGTTGTATTTGTCATTTTCATTCCAAGCCTACAAATTCAAGTAGATTACAAATGAATAAATTATTTGATTACGATAAGTAAAGTGTGAACAAACAATGAGAATAAAAATTCTGTCAACGAATGTGACATTATAGAAAAATTCGGTCATTGAAAATGCTGATTGATATTTCCAAACTGAGTTGATATGAAAATGATAATGAACAAAGCTAACCAATAAAAATTCAGTCATTACCAGCAAAACTACATTTAGTTTAGAATTCATTACCAAAACCGAAAAAATTCATGCATTCTTTACCAGCATTATTTATCTCAGAAAAAAAATTCATTACATAAACTGAAAAAAATCATTACCAAAACTGAAAAAATCAATACTCAACCATTTCTTCCAAAAAATGCGAAGTATTTACCAAAATGCCCAGGGTTGAATGAAGGGTGGAGATTTATGCAGAGAAATGTGTGTTAAATCAAACGGTCAAAATTTATGTAGAAAAAATATGTGGACCACCACACTGTCGCGATTTGTATTATAAACTAGGGTTTGCCCGTGCCTTCAGGCACGGCTCACACGATCAGCAAACAATTTAGTGTCCTTCTCATAACCTCTTAGATCCAACCTTTCAAGGCTTTTTTTAATTCCCGATCAAAATCATTTTCCCACATTGAATGGTATAAGCGTACTGTTTGATGATCAGCAAAACTGGTTACATATGATGTGAGCTCAGGTAGAAGCTATTATATTGGACCTAAGTTCCCTTTCAATTAGATTTAAGAGTTGTACACCGTAACAACAACACCCCCCAGTTAATGGCCCGTGCCTACTGCACTCTGAAAAAAATTAGCCGTGCAATTCATTGGTTGGCGCTAAAGTCTTCCCAAAAATCAATCTTACAGTATGGGTATTGAGTTTATGATAAATCCAAAGGAATCACATGAAACAAAAATAAAAAGTTCTAGTAATCTTGGTACTCCAGACACAGGAGTTTTGCCACTCTATATTCAGATCACCAATTATATATAAAGATCCCAAAGAAGAAGAGACAATTCTGTTCAACACGATATACGTCCATTGCATCAGGAAAATAAAGATTAGAATGTTCTAATATTATTAAACAAACGCTAGTGAATGTCTGTGCCTTGTAGTATAGCCTCAGTTGACACCACCCAATTCTGTTCCACGAA
>JAOTQK010000019.1:937758-950445 GCA_025642025.1 Rhododendron ferrugineum
TAGATTTATAGAGGGGACAATTTTGGACCGTTGGTTGTCTTTTGGATTCAAACACTTCCCTGTAATATTATATAGATATATATATATATATAGATATATATATATATATATATATATAGGGTTATATGAGCATCTCTTGGGTCTCATTAAACAAACAAAAAAATAACGAAAAGTATATGAGTACATACACCTAGCTACATGCATCAAGTATATACGTGTTTTGGACCCATATCGGGTCCCAAAGCAATAATCTGAACCGTTCATTTTGTTCTAAATGGTTTGTTTAGGGTTTGTACAAAAAATAAACTCAATCCAATATCTATAATTTTGTTACAAAGCATCCAACTTTGCTCAAAATTCAGGCCTAGATTATGAAGAAAAGTTGGATATTTTGTAATTGCCTTTACTGATTTCAAATTGAGTTTAATTTATACAAAGGCCCTAAACAAACTATTTGAACAAAATGAACAGTTCAGATCAATTTATTGGAACAATGGACTAGTTCAAAATGCATATGTACGCGTTGTATGTACATGTGTACCTATAGCAAAGCTCAATAAATAGAACTATACAAATCGCACCCAAAACCTTTCCCCTCTAAAACCCTAAACCCTAACTTTTGCACCCCCTTTCTAAAATTCGACTCCATACCTCAAAACCCTCACAAAAATTAGATCTTTCGCAACAAGCAAGAGAGAGAGAGAGAGACCATGCCTCTGGTGCCGATATGGGACTTACCCGACGTGCCCAAGGGAGAGCTCCCACCCCACCTCAAACTTCAAAGAACTCGGGTCCTCTGCAACTCCGATGCTCCTATTCATGTACTGTACTCTCCTTCTCACTCTATATTCATCTATTTGTATCTATTTTATACTCACTCAACTTGCCAACACAGTAAAAAGATTTCGACTTTCGAACTCCAGTACTTGGTTTCTCTTTCAAGTTAACTTTTTGGTGTCGTTGTGTAGCACCGGCCCTGAGCGAAGGCGAGCAACGCGCTCGACTTTATTTTGCTAAAACGAGGGGCTCCCAAAAAGCTGTGTAGTATTGATTAAACATTTTTTTGATGAGTATATAATTATATTAGAAAAAATGCATTAAGGGAATGCCGCCCGTGTACCAAAAAAAGACCACAAGACAAAAAGGCCACAAGACAAAAAGGCCCTGTACATTCCGAGGAGAATGAAAAATCTCAAACCAATCTAAAAAATGGTCAAGAGAAGGATAACAATCTCTCTTGTCCCAACTATACAAGCTATTCACCTAAAAACTTTTTAATCTAATCAAAGGCTTTTCCACCCCTTCGAAACATCTCAAAGAAGTGAAATTATGTTCATTCAGAAGGAGCATAATTAGAAGTTTTGCGGCTAAGAATGAAAGAAGAGTGATCTTTAAGTGAGTGTTTTAAGTTTTTGTGATAAGGTGCTTAATTTTAATATTTTATCTTGTTGGATACTAAAATTTTTGCTTTTTAATTAGTTGCCTTGTCTTTTTAACATTTTGGTTGTACAAATAGAAAGGGCCCCGGTTTCCTATATTCGCCTTGGCCCCTAAAATATCAGGGCTGGCCCTGTCATTGTGTTTTAATAATTTGGTTGGAGTCTCATGCAATTTGGGTTTGTTGTTTTTCGGGGCGTATTGGGATTAAAGACAGAGAATGTACAATACTCTGGTGCTTATGCTTCCATGGGAGTTGATAACAGTGTAAGGTTGGACCAATTCCGAAATAACTTCAAAGTGGAAGTGATTCGACTTAGTGAGGATGAGATTGAGTTTGACATGATAGGTATTGATGCTGCCATCGCTAATGCTTTCCGAAGGATTCTCATAGCTGAGGTACGTTTGAAATTCAGCCGTATTCTCTTAATTGTTTGGAATTTTGTTGTGTTGATCAGTTTAATACAAGTTTTGTTTTCCCTGTTGGACGTAGTCGAATGAAAGTTTGTCTTAATGGATATTTGCAGGCTTTTCGTTGTTCCATAGGATTCAGTTCAGTATATATATGGTGGACGATGACCTAAATAACTGATTGTCTATGTATGTTGAAGTGTTTGTACCTCCAAGATTTGGAATGATAATGGAAGTTCACTTCATCCCTGATGGTATCATTCCACCTTCTCATATGAGACACGATATGGATCACAGTTTTGATTGAACAAATATATTATTTGCTCACAAAGCAACCAAATAAATAGAAGTAGGCTTAGAAACTTTGCAAGAATTGATCAATTGATGTTTTGAAAACTTGCCTGCCTTGGTCCCTGTGAATTAGCATGGTAATACGAAAAATATCAAATGACTTGCCGCTGACTATTGCCTCGTTTCCTATTAACCTTTCTTGATATGTTAGCTTGTGATGCCTAATCTACCATAAAAAGTGGGAGATTTCATAAGCCCACAAGTTTAGCCCAACATTTTGTAAGCCCACAAGTCCACATGCGTAACCTAAACCCTAAGGTACCCTATGAAAGTGCCTAAAACCCTAAACCCTATGAAGTGCCTAATCCACTAAAATCCTATAATAGGAAAGAGCACCCTAAAACCCTATGAAAGTTCCTAAACCTTAGGGTACGCTATCCTAGGGTACCCTACCCTATAATAGGAAAATGCATCCTAAAACTCTGAAAATGCCTAAACCCCTAGGGTACCCTACAGTAGGGAGTGGACTGGGCCTACTATAAACTTTTTAAAATGGACTTGACAATTGACACCTTACAAAACTAATAGGCGGACTTGTGGGCTTATGAAATTCACATAATGAACCTCAGACCAATTTTTTTTTAAAAAGAAAGGGAGTGTAAAAGTGGTTTAACTTTTTCACCCACCCAAGTAACTTGGAGTAGAAAAACTTATTTACAGAGGTTTTCGTAAATAAGTTTTAAGGCGCTCAATCTCGCGCGTCCATAAATGTTTTGGATGATCCGAATTTAAAACAGATTTTTACCTGTAAAAGATATTTTTTATCGGTTAAAGTTTAAAAACAATCTCAACCATTAATTGTTGAGATGGACGGGTGAGATTGCGCACCTCCGTGAATAACTCCTCCGTGAATATTTTGACGCTCTCACTCCACATTTCCCAAGAAAGTGGAAGAATATTCTATTTCTCCAAAATCCACACCGATCGCATTGTTTCGTGATCATCATCTACGAGGCACGAGCTCAGCTTCTTCTTCCTTTCTTTTACACTACTGCGTAGAGTACATACCTAGGGTTAACCGCATTCCTCATCTATGAGCTGTGTTCCTTCTTTTCGCATCCAACACATGTAGGCTCACTGTTGTCTTTAATACTCCTACACCCGATTGCATGCCATTTGTTTGCATGAATCAAATGCGCAAGGATTTTGTAAGAGTAGCACCAACATTGCCAATCTCCTTGCGCATTTGATTGATGCAAACAAATGGCATGCAATCGGGTGTAGGAGTATTAAAGACAACAGTGCGTCTACCTGCGCTGGATGCGAAAAGGAGCACAGTTCGTAGATGAAGAATGCGGTTAACCTTAGGTACGTACTCTATCAGTAGTATTTTCAGGAGTGTAAAAGAAAGGAAGAATGAGCTAAGCTCGTGCCTTGTAGATGATGATGATCACGAAACGGTGCGGTCGTGTGAAATTTGGGAAAATAGAATTCTTCCGCTTTCTTGAGAAATGCGGAGGGAGAGCGTCAAAATATCTCTAAGTTGAAAATAACTTATTCACATAGGCGCGCGATCTCCCCGTTCGTGTAGGCAATTAATGGTTGAGATAGTTTTTAAACTTTGGCTGGTAAAAAATATCTTTTACCGGTAAAAATTTGTTTTTAATTCGGATCCAAAACACTTTTGGATGCGCGAGATTGAACACCTTAAAACTTATTTACGAAAACCTCCGTAAATAAGTTTTTCTGCTCTAAGTTACCTGGGTGGGTGAAAAAGATAAACCACTTTTACATTCCCTTTCTTTTTTACCCTTTTTAGTAGGAGTAGCGTTTGTTACAACTTTCCTATTTCATGTGTTCAAACTTCAAAGAGAAAAGAATGAAATGACAATATTATAAACTTAGAAAACAAACCATGCATATAAGAAAAAAGTGTGGATGTAACAAGTTGGGTGGAAAAATTAATCCCCAATATTCGCTATTTATTTGAGGCTTTTTATATTTTTTTTAAGGCAGTGAGTTTGAATTCTTTCCTTTTTTTTGCTCAAATTTGGTCCTTCTTGTAAAGTAAAAAATTAAATGAAATATAACTCAAAAGTGTAAGTGAAAGGTTAAGCTTTTCGAGATCGAGGCATTCAGTTCCACAGTTGTGTGGAAAAATTATTAACTTAGAAAAGAAACCATGCATATAAAGAAGGGCGGATGAGACAATTGGGTGGAAAACTTCTATATTCACTATTTATTTCAAGCTTTTTATATATTTTAAGGTGGTGAGTGAGAATATTTTCATTTTTCTTAATTTTTGTTCTTTTTGTGAACTTCCTTTTTAAATGAAAATTTCATATAATTTGAGCTGAGAAAGTTCACGTGGATAATGTTAAAGATCGAGGAATTCAATGATACGGTTGCATAGTTACACTTAAGTGCATTGAGGTCGTGGATTTCTTGGGATCGGTACATATTCCCATGACATTTTGATTTTGGTTTGTATGTATTTTTCTCGTTTTGCATTAATTAGATGATTAGTTTGGCTTTATCCAAAAAATATTTGTAATGAACTCTGTTATGTAAGTGCCGTTGGGCTCTATATCAATATAATCTTACTTGTTGGCAAAAAAAAAAAAATTACGCATTTTTACAGTTTTAATTTCTTTTATGGGGTGCAAAGTAAAACTCAAACTAGACGCATTTTTTTGTATTATTTATGCATTTGTATTATGTTACTTAAGCGTTTTTCTGAAATTGTATCATAGGCTTTGGCGTGCTCTAAAGCATTTGTTGATCATCATATGAAAGGTTGAAGCATTTCCGAATTAACGGCAACTTGAGTTTTCATGTATACAGACACATAGCACATACGTATGTGGAGTGATATGTGTAAAATAGTTATGTATGTATATGTACACTTGCACATACACAGTCTTGCACAAAATACCTATATGTATTGGTTTGTTTTCATTCCTTGAGTGGTTTGTCACCATTTTCCACCTTTGGATAGCGAACAGTTATGAGCATTGTTTCTCTCGTGCTCTCTTGCTGATATATTGACATACGGGAACTCCGAGAGACATGCATACATACATATCTGTATCTGTATGCGCTCCATCTTGTTTTCATTTGCATCAGTTGGGTTTGCTGGTTCCATAGAAATATTTGCTTTGTGCTAAAGCTATGATTGTATGCAGCTTCCAACGATGGCTATTGAAAAGGTTCTTATTGCAAACAATACCTCAGTAATCCAAGACGAGGTGCTTGCTCATAGATTGGGTCTCATCCCAATCAAGGTTGACCCAAGACTGTTTGACTATATGTCAGGTTTTGTTTTGTTTTTTTTGCTATTATTAATTTGATGTCTTCTTCTTTAGCAACTATCTGGTGTATTTGCATGTGCTAAATGGGAGAACTTATTTTGCTTTAATATTTCAGAAATTGATGAACCTAATGAAAAGAACACCATTGTTTTCAAGCTCCACGTTCGTTGTAAAATTGGTGGTCGACGTCTAACTGGTATTGTTACAGTCATTTATTTTAATTTTCTGGATTGTTGATGTATCATATATTGACGGTGGTGATGCTTTGTAAATTCAGTAAAATCAGATGAGCTGAAATGGTTGCCAAATGGAAGCGAGTTTCCTCTTTCTGCAGAAAAGTCAACATCAACATCAGCTTCAAACTCAAACTCAAAACCAAAGACATATGCATCATTTCGTTGCAGCCAAGATTCGTTGCCAGAATTATCTAATGATCCAATTGCACCCAAGCACCCAGACATTATCGTTGCTAAACTTGGATCAGGGCAGGTAATTTTTGTATTACGTTTCATTTTTTCCATAATGACAGATGACCCCTACTTTTATATCAGTTTTCTTTTGGCTTATTTTTGGCAATGGCTCAGCATAGTAAATGAGATGCTAAACTCAGACAGGCCTGGGGTAAATGATTTCCAATACTTGCTTGAGTAGGTACTGTAAAATAGTCAAGAAAGGGTTGCTTATTTGCTAAATTATGTGTGAAATGTGCGCCTAGTTCCTTGTAGGGTGTCTCTGGTTCCCTTGGATACATCCAGGCCTCCAAGGTCACGGTCTTGGTTACTACTAGGACCATTTACATTGAATAGGTGCAAGTACTTGTAAAGAATTGTATGCTATGGATGTGGGTCCACAAATTAAGTACTCATGAAGGGCTGGGTGACGGGACACTATGGCAGTGGATTCAAATATTGAGTCAGGAAATGACCCTAGCTATAAGGCTAAAACTCTTCCTATTGACTTACCAAAGAGGATATTGTTCACCTACGATTAGATTAGTCAAATTTGATATATTTTACTTACATGACGTTTTGCATTGGTTAATGCCAAGCCTTTTTTGTGAAGAGTGAAGTTATTGTTCAGATTGAAGGCTTACTGAGGATTTGCTCTACTTAAACTCTTTCAAACATTGTGGTGTCATCTGAACTTTTATTTACTAAATTACTTGCCAACAGAAAAGGCTGGTATAGCTAGTTATCATTATATTTAGTGGTCTCATGTCATGATATTAAATTTTGGTATCTTTTGTAGGAAATTGAGCTGGAAGCACATGCTGTTAAAGGCATGGGTAAAACACATGCAAAGTGGTCCCCTGTGGCAACTGCTTGGTATAGGATGCTCCCTGAGGTAATTGACATTGTAATTTTTTTGGCGTTCTGTTATTACGCCGAAAGATGCAACTGCAGGTTTTTGAGAAAGCATAAATTTTTGTTTGTTTTGTAAAAAGGTTGAATTGTTGCAAGAACTCGAAGGAGAGATGGCAGAAAAGCTTGTAAAGAAATGTCCTGTCAACGTATTTGATATTGAAGATTTGGGTAATGGTAAAGTGATTCTATTTCTCTTTCTGGTCTATCGTCTATCCACTCCAAGAAGCTGATTCTCCCCTCCCCTCCCCTCCTTCCCTCTCTCTCTCTCTCTCTCTCACACACACACACATGTAAGATGAAATGTGTGAAGCAGAGTCTAGTAAATTGGCTGCTTATGATATGCTTGTTACTTTATCCTGAAAAATTGTTTGGTTGCTGAGTAGGTAAGAAGAGGGCAACCGTGGCTCGTCCACGAGCTTGTACACTTTGTAGGGAATGCATCCGAGAGGAGGGATGGGACAAGTATGTGGCCCTACATCGCGTGAAAGATCATTTCATCTGTAAGTAATCTAGTTTGTGTGCATTATTTTGAGAGACAGGTTTATCTTTTAAGATATTGAATTGTGATAGCTTATGGAGTTCGTGGTTCCGATTCACAATTGGAAATGAAGACATGTTTCTTTTGGTGGCTTATCTCATACCTGGACTAGAGGGTAAACTACAAAATGACCGTGTTGTTTATAACGTAACTTCAGTTGTAGCTTTTGAAAGAGGCCATAAGATACTATAATTCTTGACTTTTGGCTACATCAGCTAACAAGTTTGTGGCCCTATTGGAGTCTCTGTTTTGATGCTTACACTGAAGGAGAGAAGATAAAAGCCTAATTTCAATTCATTGCCTAAAACATGCTTTTGGTATGAGCTATGAGCACAACCTGTTATGCCAGCCATGAAGTAGAAAAGTAAATAAACCAACAAGCGATCAAAACAAGGACACAAAGATATACGTGGTTCTGCTCAAGTACAAAGTAAGAACGTACTCCACGGGCGAAGAGCGAGAGAGGATTCACTATAAGCGAGGAGAGAATATAAAGAGCCAGCTATACCCGTGACTCTCAATGAAGCACCAAACGAAATTCAAGGACAAATCTTTGGTGGAACCCGAAAACGAGTACAAACCCTTGGTGGACTGTGGAACCCAAAGAGACATCCTAATATCAATCCCCAACAACAAAAGGAACGAAGAACTCCAAAATAACACTCAAAGGAGCCTCTCCTTAATGGACCCAAAAGGGACAAAAACCATAAGAACCATACAAGGTCCCTATTTATAGGAAAGGACTGAAAATAAGCCTAAACTGACCTAGAATAGGAAATCTAGTCAAATAAGCCTAAACCGACACAGAATAAGAATTCTCGTCAAATAAGCCTAAATCGACTTAATACAGGAATTCTAGTCACTTTCCAACACAGCCTTTATTTCTTTCTTTTTACCCCCTGTTTCGTTGTAATTTCTTGTCTCTCCCTGTGTCTTTCTGTGACTATAGCTTGTTAATTCGTACTAATGAAGCATTTCTATGTCACTAGAGGAGGTGGAGTTTCTGTGGCAGTTTGATTGTCACTATTTCCTTAGTTGTGATTGCAACAATATTCCGCTGAAAAATGGAGTTTAGGGCATTGACTTATTCTGCTGATTACTTTCAGGACTCCATAGTTTGTTTCCGCTGAAAAATGGAGTTTAGGGCATTGACTTATTCTGCAAATTAGTCAGACTGACATGCTTCTAAATCTCCAAGTGTACTCCTTGCAGCAAATTGGTTATTCAACTATTGTAAACGTCCCGTCACGATGTTTCAAATAGATCTTTTTATGCATTCAAATTTCAAAACCACACAATGATGCATTGGGTGGATTTGGATCAAGAGAGGAGTAGTTTGTGACAGTCTATAGAAGTGAGAGATTAGTTTTTCTTCTCTCAAAATATTCATGGGAAACGATGGGAGTAAGTGGATGAATCCAGTTATAGGCATGAAAGGGTAACAAATATTCGGCTGTGTACTGCACAAATAGGCTTCCGATGCAAAACATCCTAGTTTTACAAGTGGATACACACACAGCACTTTTAATTAATTGGTATATGATACTCCACGCATTTGTCCCCCCATTCTAGGTTGAACCATTTCCTGTTGCACCTGCACAAAAACTAAGGTAGTCCCTGTGTTTTATTTAGAGCAATTAATTTAGCAGTATTTCCTCCTGAGTTTTTCCTTTTCTTTCCAAACGATAAATGTTTTAATTTATGTTCATTTCTCTTTCCGTGCTCAAGTTACCATAGAGTCAACCGGAGCATTACCTCCTGAAGTGCTGTTCACCGAAGCTGTGAAGATTTTGGAAGACAAGTGCGAGCGCGTGATAACTGAGCTCTCATGATGTTTCTGTGTGTTGAATGTAAAACGCTTTCTGCTTAACGATTATGATGAGTCTGTTGAAAGGGTATGCTAATATATGCAAAAAAAGAAATTCGTGGATTATTGATTCTTTTTGCTTCTTTGACAATCTTAATTATATCTGAATCTATTGCAGTTTCATGAGAATGGGAGTTGAGCACAAAATTAAAACCCTAGAGTTTCTATTGATTGCCTGCTCTGGATATTTCACCAAGGATGAAGAGAAATCCCACATGCCCTTGTAACTGTCGTCGAGTGAGAAAAGAAGTGCAGTAATCACCAAAACACTATCGGCAATCCATATGTTAAACAGCTGTGGTGAATTTTTTACTTAGTGAAGGTAGGCAAGCATCGTTTGTGAAGCAATCTTTGCCGGCTTTTGAGCTTTCACTTCCAGTTCTCTCTCTCTCTCTCTCTCTCTCTCTCTCTCTACATACCGGTGTAGATGGCTAAAGTGATGGGTTTTCACGGTAAATGTTATGAATCGTTATGGTGCCGTAGAACCGTCATAAGTACGTTTTGGAAGTTCCAGTTTATGCAATGAGACTTGTTGGCGAGAAGAGTTTTGAGTCCTTGTGATTTCTTTGTTGTGATATTTTGTTGCATGTAGGAAAGAACGAACGTACGGTAGACACCTCTTTCGAAGTGTTACTTGTAGTTTGTTCTGTGAAAGTAGACCGAAACATTTATAGGAAATTCATTTATCTCCATCTAAATCAATGCATTCTCCAGGTGGGCAATCAAAACCAAGAAAGGTACAACAATTCTTCATTTGACAACCCAACTTATAAAACCATTTGTAATGTAGGAGTAATAACCTTGTTGGGAAACATGACACATTTCTCAGTACCATAACTGTTTGCCCACCCCTACCCTACCTTGTCCTAAACCTAGACTCCCATTGGATGCTATATAATACAATGATTGAGATCTAGAATTTGTTCAAAAAAAAAAAGATCTAGAATTTGTCAAGGAAACTGTGAGTTTACTTTACATAATTAATTAAATGAATATACAAACATGAACCCTTATTTGGAATATTCTTGTGATTTTTGTTAATCATCATCCTAACCTAGAAAAAATGAACTTAGCTACTTTACTCTCGATATTTTCTGTTTATTTTTTTTTTCCCGTTATTCCACAAACCCTCATTCAAACAAGGCGGAGCGTTAAAAAAAAAAAGGATTCTTTTTAATCCACAGGCTGTGTTGTATTGATGTGTTCATCGCGGTTCCGTCTTTGATGATCAAGTAAATAATCAACTTTGTTGATCTATAATCACCCGATTAATCACTTTAGACTTGATATAAAAATAACTGTTCTAGAAATAACATAAACAGCTGGCATGAGAAACCAACAATAGAAAATTGCACCCTACATTTTCTGACTGCGGAGAATCCACATTCAAAGGTAAATTTCTGCTGACAATATAGTTGGGCCATGTGCATTGTATAAATATCATTATTGAAAGCAAGCTAATAAGTCATGTTAGCATTTTGGGGACCACTAACTGGCAGAAACCAAGAACCAATAACTGAGAGGAGCTGTAAATTGTTAGTTTCGGTTTTTGGATTTGGAGCGGATAGAGATAGAGAGAAAAATAAGAATAAGGATTAAGAAAAAATTTATTAGAGACCGTGCGTTGAGAGAGAATCCAAAACGAAATTGATTTTAGCACTCCAAAAATTGATGGAGGGACTCCAAAACGACTTCGTTTTGTGTATTAACACAGTACAGTTTTAGAGCCCTTCTATCAATTTTTGGAGTGCCAAAATCACAATTTATCCAAAATCCTAAAACGAGAAACTTGCAATTTCTTTCTTAAGGGGTCAGGTTGCAAGAGACATCTCTTGTGATTTTCATAGTCCCGACATGAAAGGACTGATTTTGATTGGACCGATAAAAGAATAGTTGAGTTGCGTGTAGACTGATCCGAACACCTTTGGGTGTCCAACAAAAGAAACCCCAGGAACATATAGTGGGTCATTTGTCAAATATATAGTGGGTCATTTGCCAAATTGTGGAAGCCCTGAATGGGAAATCCCCAAAATGTGTAAGCATGACAGACAGGTTGAGACTTGGTGGCCCATGTGTTGAATCAATCAGACCCTTGTGTTTTGGGAAAAAAAAAATACTGTATAATCAAATTATCGATCAAAAGCTCTACTTTAGCTTTGACTCCCATATTTCCTCTCCTCTCTCTCACAATACATGGTGTAGCCCACAGAGCCCCACCACTCTCAAAGGCCAAAGCTTTTTCTTCCTTTTCCCCTCTCTCTCTCTCTCTCTCTCTCTCTCCACACATTTTAGGAGAGGTGGCCACACTCTTTATCTCTCACTACTGTAGTGCTTTTTTGCATTACATTTGCCAAAGCAAAACCCTAAAGTTCCGATCTTTGCAACTTCAGGTACTATTTTTGGGCTTCTTTTTCTAATTTTTCTATGCTTTTTGTGTGGTCCTGCGATTTGCTTTGTGGGTTTGCTGTTGTATGCCCTCCACTTTGTATTTTAGCAAATGGGTCTTTGTGGGGTTTTAGATCCTATCGTTTGGTAGGGTTTTCATCAGAAGAGGTGGGTCTTTGCTCAAGATCTGTGCTTTTCATTGACCCTTTCTCCTGTCTATCTTTATCAGTTTGTTCTTATCCTTTGATATATGTGGTGTTTGGAAATTACCAAGAGATATTTAGAAAACTGCATTTCGCATGTAGTATTTTTTCTTTTTAGTTTCTTTTTTCCTGCAATCGTTGATATTATAAAGCTTGACAGTTTTCTTGGAGGTGGAAAAATGTGCAATTTGAGGTATGTGGGTTGTGATGCTTCTACTTCCATAATGTTTTAGTTTTTTTGTGGATATCTTGGCTGATTTCTTGTTATCAAACCATCGATCTGGATCTGCATGCCTTTCTTACTTATATTTCTTAGTCTCTGCAGAAGTTTTCTTTTGTTCTATTAGTTTGTAATGTTAATTTTTCTTTGTTGAGAGATGTTTCCTTGCTCTAATCTCTAGATTTTCTGAGGCCAAGATGAACTTTAGATCTACTTGATTCTTAATTGATGCTGTCTTGTAACGAATTTGGATTTTCGACTTCTTGTGTGTGTGAAATTTGTAGTTTCAGTCAATTATATAACGTTATTCCGCTTTTTCATAAACGTGATTTAAAGTTGGTTTGTCTCTTGTATTAAGAAGGTTGATCCGGTCTTTTATATAACGTTATATATTCTCCTGTTGGTTGTTTGTAAAATGTCATTTTGTTCTGTGAAGATGTATGGTTGCATAAATAAGAAGAAGAACAACAAAACATATAAGGTTATATATGATCTGAATATATAACCATACAACCATATTATTCCTTACTCGTTATAACTATATAACCCTATAAAAGAATAATAAACCATAACCATATATAATCTTATATGAATTGGTCCGCGCAGCGGCCTAACAGACCTGAATATATAATGTTATGGTATGGTTGAATTAAGTTAGGG
>JAOTQK010000019.1:956973-970942 GCA_025642025.1 Rhododendron ferrugineum
AAGTAGATTTATGAAACACAATTAACTAGACAAAATACAAAATATACATTTTAAAATCTTAAATTTAAAAAAAAATCGAGTGGGGGCGCGTGCCCCCGCTCGTCCCATGCTCCCTCCGCCACTGATTACTGGCACCAATTACAAGGCAAGATATGCTTAAGAGGATTATAATCAAAATCAATCTCTGGACCATTTAACAAATTTTGCCAAAATTTAGCATCTTTGTAAACCCAAAGAGTTTGGTTGTGGGCATGAAAAGGCAAATAAGTGTTTGTCCTCCATTAGGTTATATGCTCGAATCCTACGGAGGCCAAACGTCGCTCCAAACTTTGAGGTCACTGGAGGGTTTGCCGGGTCCTTAACTTCAGAACGCCGAAATTAATCGAGGTGCACGCAAAGCTAGCTCAAACGTCCGACTATTAAAAAGAAGAAGAAGAAGAACATTAGCATGTGTATAAAGCCAGCTACCTAATTGATGAGTGGGGAGTGATTGAGATTCTCAACGTAAATAGCTTAAGATTTCATATACCTAATGGGAGATCTAGTTGGACGCACATTTGGGCCAATAATTATTCATTATTTGAGGATCTTTCTAGTGAGATGACAAGTTACACTGTGTGATTTTGACATTTCTTTCTTCTAATTAAATCCCTGGCATATATTAAATGTTGAGCTCAATATTGTGCTTAAAAACGTGTGAAGTCCGGTGGGAACCTTTGCTTTTTGTTCAATTTTTCCATGAGAGGATCGATGGAATACATTCATGTCCATTAATTTTTCAAAGTAGAAATGGGCATAAAGGGGGTTGTTAAAAAAACCAATTTTTTTTTTTTTTTTGTCAATCGGAATTTCATGCATTAAATAAAAACGAACATAAACGTCATTTGCCCTATAAACGGCATACAAAGATTATTAGGTCAAAGATTGTGTCCTCCTTGTGTCACAGAAGCCATTGCTGAAATTGAAGTTGGGTACTGCCTACCTACCCATAGGTGTCTGTTTTTGTGTGTGTGTGTGTGAGAGAAGACGAAATCACTCACAATGACTACCACCCCAATACGTGGCTTCGTTTTATCATGTCAAAGAACACGCTATTATTGAGTCTATGACCTAAAGTCACATGATTCTGCGGGCGGAGCTCGAACGTAAAAACGTCTTTGAAACATATTATATTCTAAATTACGAAAAGTCACAAGATTGATAATTGAGAGCGCGATAGCAGTGCGACGATTGAGATCAGTAGTGCGTGATGTTATGGAGGATTATGTGACTAAGGATTGTCCCATTTTTACGTCCTGTTCTGCTAATGATCTTACTTTTTAAATACTTATTTTTCACTTTTTAAGATAGGTCATTATCTCATAATACATTATCTTTTAATTCAAAAAATAAGTATTTATTTTAGTCAGTACTATTAACCTTTTTTTACTTGTGGCAGACATGTGTCATGATTCTTAATTTAAAAGAGGAATATGCACAAAAGAAAAAAAGTTCAAAAGAGGAATACTATGATGTGGAATCCATCCGGGATGGTTCAGTTTTAACAGTAATAATAATATTTCCTCATTTAATTTTGCATTCCACTTTAATAAAGCATCAAATGAGAGCGCGTGCTGTGTCATTTGGTTCCGTTCCGCTAAAGGAAATAAATACTTATTTTTTGAATTAAAAGTGATGTAATATGAGAGAATGATCTGTCTCGTAAAATGGAAAATAAGTATTTTTTTTTCAATCGTCATACATCAGCGGGGGTTAGTGGGGGTGTTAGAGTTAGCACGGAGTCTAGAAGCTATCCATAACTTGGGATCCCAAGAGTGTTGCTCTAGCAGGAGTCGAACCCAGGACCTCCCCCTTAGGAGAGAGATGACATACCAACTGCACTAAGCAGCGGTTGTCGAAAAATAAATACTTAAAAAATAAGAATTTTAGCAAAACATAACCTAATAAATAGCGAGAAAAATCGATCATATATATTCTTTTCTTTTCTTGTTCGAAAGAAAATCAAATCAAATACATTTATATATAGGGAATCTTATAAAAGTAATAATCAATGAAATACTACACTCGTAGAATTTAAGTCCGTTTTTCCATCATTCTACTTTTGTGTCCTCTTCTTACATTTTACTTATCAATGAAGTCAAACAAAGCATATGGAAATTAGATGTACTTTTCTTTTGAACACCAGAGTTAGATTTACTTGACTTTTCAAAAATTCAACCTTCCAACTAATTTTTCTCCTATTCAGGAAAAAAAAAACTAATCTTTTTGAGTTGAAGGGTCTCAATAATAAACAAAACATATTTGCTAATAAAAATCAAGTAATCTAAAATCATTACCACACATATCCGTACACTTCCACACTAGTTTCTCAAATTTAGGTCTCTCTTTCTAGTCGCATGGCGAGATCGAATATACTGAAGTATCAAGCGATCCTGATCATATGCGGTAGGAGTTTTCAGTCATATGTAAAATATATTGAGATTAATAATTCGTGATGGGTATGTGAGAAAGACTATCTGTCCACTCAAAAAAAAAAAAAAATCTAATCTCTTGGTTTCTATTCACTTGTCCACTATTTGTTTCTTGACTTTTTAATTAAAAGACTTTTCTTTGTTTGTAGACTGGACTGTTTTTATAAAAGGACTTGAGAAGGCAAGAGCTCCATAGCCTCCATTCCGTGAGGTGGTAGAATAACTGATTGTTATTTTTTATTTTTTCATTTCTCTTGTATGGGCACAAACCTTTTTGGACTCTTTCCCGTTTCTCTCTCCCTCCCTCTCTCTCTAGAGGTCTACAAATTTCTCCCTCTCCTCCTCAAATTTTTTTGTGTGGAAAGGAGGATCTGGGAAGGAATTCAAATCCTGGTTTGAGCTCACAGTGTATTTTCCGTGAGCTAAAATGGCGTTTGTAACGGAAGATATGATCAAGCAGCTCCAGACCTTAATGGAACAAAGTCAGCTCCTTGAAATCTCACCTTACATTTTCTTGAATTATTTACTTATTTATTTGTTTTTTTGGGTCTTCATTTATCATCAAAACCATCCTAAATTCTGCTTTGTGTTCGTTTGTGTTTTTCTTTTCTGTGTGATTGCAGTCGATGAGCCACTCAAGATTACCTTCAAGGTACCCAACTCCTCTCTCTTTCTACAATATGCTGACTGATCTGCTATATATGGATTAACGACAAAATCTTTGGTGAATTTTACCTTAGGATTTGAAGCTACACTTGATTTTGGGTCTGATCTGTTTTATCGATCTTTGAGTTTTGTTTAGATTGTTTTTGTTGTAATGGTTTTGCTACTGTATTTTAAGTATTCTTTTTGGGTTTAATTTGTGGAGTCATAGGCTAATAATTTAGTTTTATGAGAAGTTAAATTGCTCTTACTTCTTCCCGATGCCGGTGGCTTATTGATTGCAGGGACTTCCTTGTTACCAAAAAGGGAAAAAAAAGAAAAAGAAAAAAAGAGAAGCTTTTTACTTCTTAGATTTCGGTTGCATATGTGAGAATACTTACAAGCACTGCTGCAAATTTTATGAGTTTTCCAAAGCCTTTCAAATTCGGCGTGGATCGATTTTCAATGCTACCCGAAAGATGGAATGAAAATCCTTTTTGAGTTTTTTTTTTTGGTTGGTTTAGCTCAATTAGGCCACTAGAGTTTTAAAGTCATAGCTTTACGGCTTAACGGTTCATTCATTTGATCAGTGTAAATCAGTTGCATGATTTCATTAACTGAAAGCAACTGATATTTTGCATTGATTTGCAGAATATGCATCAAGGATATCCAACCGAAACATTGATGCGGTTTCTCAAAGCAAGGGAAGGGGATGTTTCCAAAGCCCATAAAATGGTTAGAAGGATTTAATTTCACTTCTAAATTGAAGCAAAGTGTTGTTTTAGAACATCATTTATGATTTATATCCATCCTCACCGATCATCCTAAATATTTCAGCTGCTTGACTGTTTGAATTGGAGGATACAAAACGAGATTGATGCTATACTGGGGGTGAGTTTTACTTACTTTTATATGAAACCCAGCAAAGTATTTCTAACTAATCTTCGAGTGGACAAAGGTGGGGTTCGGCTTTTGATGTATATTACTTGTTGCATTGTGCAAAATGTTCTGCTTTAGACTGTAGAACTGTCTGTCGTGAGCCCATATTTGCATTCTAGTATTAGCAACTCCTGCAACGCTATCGAAGTTTATTTCCGAACTTATATTTTGGTCTTTCTGATTCTTGAACTTTATACTTGAGGAAGTTAAATTGATGCATGTCAAATTTAGCATGAGTAACGTCTAAGCTGTGTAAACTGTTGATTCAGAACATAAGAAATGCAATTTTAGAAAATTACGGAAGTTTGCAATGCGGCATAACTATAATACTTGGTTATGTATGCAGAAACCGATCGTTCCTACCGAGTTCTACAGAGCAGTGCGCGATTCACAACTAATAGGAATGTCAGGTTACTCAAAAGAGGTACTTGTTTGTTACACAATCATCTACTTTGGTAGCCGATCGTACTGTTGTGGCACTGAATCGCATGTTTCCCCATTCGGATCTGGATATTACGGAGTGAAGATTTTAAACAAACAGTAATTTGTGCCCGAAGATCACAATATGTTGCTACTCATCCCTTTTTTTCCTTATGAACTTTTCCAGGGTCTCCCGGTCATAGCCATTGGTGCAGGGCTCAGCACGTTTGACAAAGCATCTGTAAGCATTCTTTGTTTTCCAGCTGTTCTGACTTGAAAATTGCAAGTTTAGATAAAGTATTTCACGTAATTGTGGATGAACATGTTATGATATTTTTGTAGACTCGCTGATGTTAAATTACAAACATTTGCATTTCGCTAAAATGCAATTACTTAAGTCATACTGAGCATGAGGTTTAAGCTTTTGGCTGGTTTGAGACTTCAAATATTATTAAAATAGCATTCGCATTAAGCATCACATCATATGCGGAACATGTTTAGTTTAACAATATCAATAATCGATGATGTAACATTTGCATTTCGCTAAAATGCAATTACTTAAGTCATACTGAGCATGAGGTTTAAGCTTTTGGCTGGTTTGAGACTTCAAATATTATTAAAATAGCATTCGCATTAAGCATCACATCATATGCGGAACATGTTTAGTTTAACAATATCAATAATCGATGATGTTGAAGCTAGTATCGAATATAGTGCATACCTGTTATCCTGATTCAATAAAGGTCACACCTTGGTGAAATTGCACGGTACTTGCTCCTTTTAAGCTTGTAGACGTGTTCTGTTCCATTCTTCTTGTATACTGGTGCTCCGAAACTTCTATGAATGGGGGTTAATGATACGCAAGTGCTTGAAGCAATTTTGCCATGAAAATTTAATGTGATTTCATTTATGTAGCTTTGCCCAGAGTTAACTGAACCTTCTGTTTTGCAATATTTATGTTTGAGTCTTTGTTATTTCAGATTCACTACTACGTTCAGTCACACATCCAAATGAATGAGTATCGGGATCGCGTAATATTTGTGAGTATTGTGAATGCAGACAATGAATTGGCTAACCATATACCTTAGTTATAAGTTATAACTTCTCTTGTATGCTAACGTGTTTCTGTTGTTGTAGCCATCTGCGATGAAGAAGTTTGGGCGGCATATTATTACCTGTGTGAAGGTTCTGGATATGACTGGTCTAAAGCTTTCATCACTTAACCAAATCAAGGTATTGCCTTTTACTTCTTTTGCCTATAACCAAGAGGCAGTTTCTCCTCATGTGTCTGATAAGACCTAATTAACTCTCCTGGTGTTCCTTGTACACTCATTACGGCCAATGTAGCATTTTTCTTTTAAGGTTTTACCGCGATAAAAATAATTTCCACAAAGACACTTTTTCTTATAACTCTTGCCTCAGCAGTAGAAATCCTGATGTCAACTCTCTCCTAGCCGTCTTTCTTTCTGTTAATTTCTCTCCTAGCAGTCTTTCACTCTGTTAAGTAAATTTTTAAAGTAAGTTACTTCTACTTCATGATTCCATGATGTATGGCTGTCCAGCTTAGAACCGGTAGTGACTGTTACCATTCTCTTTTCTGAATTGTATGTCTTCGCATTCTTCTTTGACCTCAAGTCAAAATCCATTGGTTTAACTATGGAAAGATACCTTTTACTGGTGGGTTACCCGTAGTCCCAAAAGCTTAAGCTACTAGGAAATGGGCCTAATAATGTATATCAATCAGAGTATCTAACATTTACACACTTATCTTGGGCACTAATTCACACTTTTTGTATTTTTTTTCTTTCAGCTATTGAGTGTTATATCTACCATTGATGACCTGAACTATCCCGAGAAGACCACCGCATATTACATTGTTAATGCACCATACGTATTTTCTGCATGCTGGAAGGTTTGTTTTTTTAGCATTCATGTTTGTCAGACAGATGACGTCTCTTGAATATTCTACATTTAGGAGTAAACCTAAAACTTTACCTTTGGCAGGTTGTGAGGCCTCTTTTGCAAGAAAGAACAAGGAATAAAGTTCAGGTGCTCCCTGGTTCCGGGAAAGATGAGTTGTTGAAGGTATGGAAACTACTTGCTACGCTAATTTCTGGCCAGTTTTTACTTCTGCACAAGTGCACTGGTAATCATTTCGCTAAACTGTCTCTCTGTTCACGATGTATGTCTCCATGTAGATACAACTCATTTCATTCAAAGTGTAATTTCATACCTGAGATGTCTGACGTTTATTAGTTAGTGGTTCATTTCTAATTCATTGGAGAGAAAACAATAGTGGTTACGCTAGAAACTTTTACTGTTCCACACTATTCATCTGTGGTTTAGCCTATCATAGATGTCAAATAGTGCAATTTATTGAAGTACCAGGTTTTGTTTCCTTTTTGTTCGATGTTTCCTTTTTGTTCGATTTTCTCAAAAAGCAAAATCGGTGATGTGTAATAAGAATAGAAAATTCTGAAGAAAGGATACATATTTAATTTCCAACCTAGGTATCAGTATCACAGTTGCTAATTGTGCAATAGAAGGTTTCGAGACTTAAAGGGATGTTCAAGAACCACATTTGTGACACTTAAAGGGATGTTCATGTAAAACTCTTGGGTTATCGACGTGGTTTTTCTTGTAAGCTTATGTGATCCATGCATGATACAGCAAACTGTGATGTATACTCTCGTACTACCTACACTGAAGATTTTCTAAGTTTGTGGTTAGGATTGCTGTAACCCTAAGACAAATGTTTTCTAAGTTGTAGTTTCTTGAATGCAGATAATGGATTATGCATCTCTTCCACATTTTTGCAAAAGAGGAGGCTCGGGATCTTCTTTTCATTCTAGAAACAAAACGACGGACAATTGTTTCTCCTTGGACCATGCCTTCCATCAACAGCTCTACAATTACATCAAGCAGCAAGCAGAACTTATGGCGGCACCCATTAGACATGGTTCAGTCCATGTGGATTTTCCTGAACCAGACCCAGAAGATGGCAACATCGCCGAAACCATAGAATCCGCGTGTAAAACGATGGGGAATCGGATTGGGCTATCCAATTCACTACGTGAGCTCAAGATAAATGGTGAGTGAAAAGCTCGTGTAAATTTTTAACGGCTATAGCTGCACTGATATGTACTGATATACAAGAGATGGTTAATACGTCGGAATAACTGCAGTTGGACAAGGCGTTGTTTATCTTAGATATGTAACAGCAGTGCCTTGCATTAGCTCAATAATGCAAATCTGTATCAAAAGCTAATCACTTTTAATTTACCTTACCACCTTGAAGTGGGTAATTATAATGTACTATGAAAAGAAATTAGGAATCAACCCTGTATGTTAGCAGCTTACAGTTCCAAAGGTCTCTCTCTCTCTCTCTCTCTCTCTCTCTCTCACACACACACACACACACACACAAAAGATATACTAGTAACTGCTCTACTCGTTTCTGACAACTCCCTATAAGTTCTGGGGCTATAAGGTGAAGTCCGAAAATCCTTTTGTTACCCCGTAGTGCATGCTTAGCTATATATTCAATTATAGAAAGGGAGAATGCTCATTGGAGTGAACAAATTTTTGAAGCCGTCACAAAAGTGATTTTCGATATTATCCTAATTAAAAACAAAAATTATAATACTCAATTAACTAAAGGACAAAATAGTAAAATCACTTTAACTCCACTACCTACTTCCACACCCCACGCGCACACAAGAAGTGTGCCCAATCTCTAGTAGCTTGAGTTGCAGCCAATTAGGACCAAATGTGCCATTGGCACTCAGGCCAGCTAACCAATCCATCCGGCCGAGTTGCGCCATCCACACAGTCCCTGCAGCAGGCCCAATTTCATAGGTACCATGGACTAATTCCAATAAACAGTTTGTAAAAAGAATAGAAACTAATATACATTCTGCAAGGCTTCAACAACAAACGTCCAACACCAGATTGAAGTTCAGAATTTGGGACCAGAAAGTTTATATACATTACAGAATCCACATTCTGAGATCATACAAGCAACAGAAACCCATCTGAAACCAAATTTTGAACTCCTATTCGTATGACGGTTCATAATTCTCCCCATCATAAGTCCTATGAGATCTTTCTGTAGAGAAGTGACAGAACATGGAGCTCTCAAAACATCATTCATCTCAGTTCTTTGTAGCATCTATAGGCAAAAGCAACTGACAAAGCAGCACCGATAACTGCAAGAGCAGCATATGTATCCTCGCGCTCCCAGCTTTCAATCCATGTTGGCATAGTGCAAACCCTGCGAGTGCAAGTCCCCTTTTTCCCACTGTTCCTCCGGGAAATTCGTCTCTTGTTGCTCTTCTTTTCAGCTGCTAGCTTCGCTTCCCTTTCATTGAGATCAGTATTATCGGTCTTCTCTGGTATGGAATCATTCTGACAACAAGGGATGCTTTCATTTGCCTGGCAACAGCCATTAACTTCAACCTGAGATCCACAGACAGAACTGCTAATCTCATTTGTTTGTGTCGCCTCTTTTGTGCTTCTTCCATCATTTGTCTCACCATCTGGTTGAAGCCTTAACTCCTGGAATCTCCTCTGGTCGTCTTCTGATAAACCCATCTGTCCCCTGATGTCAGGATTCAGAAGTTCATTCAAAGGCTAGTACCATGACATGCTAATTCTTAAATCTGACACTACTTTTGTATGCGTGGGTGAGAGAGGCCAATTTTATTTTTCAATAAGTAGAGAGAGGCCTTTTGTATGTACAACAAAGTTGTTGGGGAGACATTTACGTCCCCTCAATCCTCAGGTTGCACTGGAGGGTTATACTAATTTTCTCCCCGTGCCTGAGAGAGCCCAATTTTCCCTGTTTGTTAGGTAAAAAGTGGCCTTCCAATGCAAAACAATATTACTTGAGAGTTGAGACATTTACAAAACCCTTTATCCTGAGGTTGCAGTCAAGCAGGTGCACCGCAAGGTGCCAACTAAACTACACTGTGTTAGTTGTTACCTTCTGAGCCATTAAACAGCAAATTTAGTTACTAGTTCCCTATAATAATTAATAACAGTAAGATCAAATATCACATTCACAACAAAGTCCTCCTTTCTGAAACAGATTCTTGCACATTGCCCAACTAATACACATACAGATTCTCCAATTTGAGTGCTCTCACACACATGCATAACTTGAATATCCGAAAAGTTAAGTTCTATCTTTTGTTCAAGAATAATAAAGCTGTATAGCCAGTCATTCAAATTGGAGACCCTAATAAGCGGTGAGTATAACCATTCTAATGGTAACCAAGTTCTAACATCACAAAAAAGGAAGAACATTACCTCCAAAGCCCGTCAACAATTTCTCCTCTCCCAATATGATGTTCAAGCAAAACAGGTACATCATCTGGGGTAACATATCCGTACCTAAAGAAAATAACACAGCAAGGGTCAACAATAACACATACACACAATGTGATCTAGGACAAAAGAAAGCTCTTCTCATACTTAAACTAGCATAAATGAACATGATGACAACAGTACTCTCTAAAGTATATTTATCAAGAAAGATCAGTCCTTACCAATGACCAGTAACTTCCCCTTTGATATTTGATCCAAAAATGATCACATTTCCTGCATACTTGTGCCCCCCAATGTGTGAGCAAGCGCTAACAGACACTTTACCCTGAAGACCATGTAACTCTATCACTTCTTCGAATCTAGAGATCACAGCAGGCCCACAAACACCACAACGTCGATCCCTAGTCCCATGAGCACACACAAAGACGTAAAAGCCCCTTAGTGCTTCGGGAGTTCCAGGCAGCCACTCACCATCCTTCACAAGTACTTCTTCAACAAATGTGTCGACGTCAAAGTGTGTTAATCTCCTGCACTTTACATAGTAATTAAATTCAATATTAGGAAAGAAAACAAGATTGTGAAGCACGTCTAGAATGTACTGAATACAACAGACTTGACCTGTATCTGATCATGTCAGGAAAGATTAAGACATCACCATTTGACGTCTCAGTTCCATCGTGCCCTTCACATATTGTCAAGCGGGTCTTGGGCAAAAAGAGGAAAACAAGGTAAGAAAGCCATATGCCGTTTAGAACAAATGCGATATAAAAGGCAAATCAAACATTAACACAAATCCACATATTTTCAAAATCAAAGAGCAGATCAAATAAGTGAAAAGAAAACTATTAGCATGCCATTATTCAGTTAGGATAAAGGATAACCAACTTAATTGCAAGGAGTATGTAATTTGGCTAACGAAATCGACGCTACTAATTCGAGAAGCACGAGACAAGCCTTTCCAAATGAGTAACAGACTAACAGGCTACCAGCACATTTACTCGATAAGATCTCAAATCTCAAAGAACCATAAAATACAGAAGAAAAGTTTGAAATCTTATACTGTAGAAGTATCTCCATCTCCTACAAATTGCTTTATTAACTACTGCTATGGTTATGCTAATAAGTAATAAATACCGAAATCTGGTCCTTTCTATCACAGTTTACAGGTCCAAAAGATGTAACTCAAAGTAGTTTCTAAGCACGTCTACAATAAAGATAAAGCCAAATTTCTGATAATCCCAAAAGGATATTGATTTATTAGTCATATTTATACTTACCTTCAAGTCTTCGACTTTTAAGGGAAGTTCGTATCATCTCGGTTGCTATAGGGCTAACCCGATGCACAAGGCTCCCGCTATTGCAGGGTTAGTGAAAGGGTTGGATGTATCATGTATGCAAGTTACTTTTATCCTGCAAACGGGGAGGCTATTTTAGCGACTCCAGCCGTGACCAGGTCACATTGGGGTTGCCTTTCCGCTGCACCAAGACTTTTCTTCATATTATTTCAATAATTCGTGGAAGTTAACTATTAAAAAGCTTCAAATCAAAACAAAGATGGATAATAAGACAACATGCTAATAATGATTAGCTACCATTCCACATTAGCCCAAAAGCGCATCACATAAGCACCGTGTTACATAATAAACAGTTAATACCAAACCGTGTTATTCCTTCTTTACAACCGTACTCTTACTATTTACTCCTTTAATTTCATGTATAAAGTGACCTGGAAAAGGAAGCTCTAGGTTTCCATTCACGTATAGGATAAGAGATCTCACTAAGTTAGCTAGCTAGGAACTAAAACCAACTTAAATAAACTGGAATGTTCAGAATCCCAACATTTCTAGGAGTACGATGGACAAAGAATAGCTCAGTTTCCATAACTGCAAAACCACACCACAACAACACAAATCTAAGCCCCAGAACATGAAACAAGCGACAAACTTACGATGAGAAGTTCCTGCACCAATTATGACACACTTAACCTCTACAAACAAACCATAAACACTGGCATAAATTCACAGCGGACTGCTACATATCATCGATTTATAGCACCAATTCATTTAACTACATACATGGCAAGATATGATTCCCCTAGATTCTATACTCGAATAATCTTCATAGAGCCACTAATAGGCACCTTCATACATAGAGCCGATAATGAGCACCCACTTAAAGCGGCGACAGAACCAACCGGGGTAGCTTAGTTGGCCACCTCTGTACACTTCCACCCTGAATAGGATTCATTGTCTACTTATTGGTACCATTAATGGGTATTAGTTGGGCTTAATGTGATTGTGGGTTTATGCCTATTTTGAATGTGATTGTGAGCTTATGCCTATTTTGAATGTAATTCAGCTACTACTCTCTTAAATAGGTAATAATCAAATTTAGGGCGGTGATGCCAATCGTCCACAAAAACATGGTCACATACAGCATTTCTCATACTACCCATACCCTTCATACCCCATCAACCCACGACCCACACCCCATACTCCCCTAAACAACAAAATCTCACTAAAACAACACAAACCCAGTTCACATCACCTCATACAAACCAAACCCACAAGAAATTTTACGCCAACAAAAGATAACCCACAAAACTGGTTCTTCAACAACAAAGTATCACTAAAGCAACACAAACCCAGTTCACAGAACCGCATGGAAACCAAACCCACATGAAATTTCACGCCAGAAGTAGAGAACAACACAAAGTATCACCAAAACAACACAAACCCAGTTCACAGCACCGCAAACAAACCAAACCCACGTGAAATTTCACGCCAAAAAAGAAAACAACACAAACCCAGTTCACAGCACCACATAGAAACCAAACCCACAAACCTGTTTCTTCAGGTCCCCTTTCCTAGCCACTAGGGCAGCAGAAAGAAGCCTGGGCAGCCGATCGAACTCAGCGGCCTCGATGCGCGGGGGCCACACCTGAGGGTTCTTGTAGCAGAGGAACACGTGGCGATCGTAGCAATCCACCGTCCCAACCAATGAGTCCGCCCTGAAATCGGGCCGCTGGAACCCGAAATCGGCGCCGGCATCGCCGTCGAGGCTGTTGAGGAAACCCTCGTTCGGGAAGCTTCCAGAAGCACTGCCGATTTGGGAGTTGGAATTGTTACTAGGGTCGAGATTGCTAAGGAAGCTGTCTGCGTCGGAGACTAGGATTGGAGAGGATGTGGGTTGGTTTGTGAATGAGAGAGGTTCGTCTCTGTGACTACTGGCCATTGGAGAGAGGGAGAGAGAGAGGGGGGGTTTGCTTCCAGTGTTTTTGGGGAGTGAGAGATGCTAGTATGCTACTATTACAGACGAGACGACTTCATGTTTGTGATGGTGGGGGACTCGGTGGGTGACTCAATGCGTTGACGGGACACTTTAGTCAAATTTGTGGGGGTCTTTATGCTTTATCTGGAGAGAATGGAAGTGACCAACAAATGAAAATGGTTAACGCCTTGTTTGCTTTAGGATTTGAAAAACATTTTTTAAAAGATTTCTCCTATTTTCAATCATTTTTCTCTCTATTTCTCTCCACTTATTGCTCCTATTATTTTTTCAAAAAAAAATTCAAAAAGCAATCCAAACACAACCTAAATATCCTCTGAATAATTTCCCCCCAATTTCACCAACTTTAAGCAAAATCAAGGATTGTCACCGGGAGCTGATTTTCGCGCTCCTATTTTATCCACATGCGCTCCACCTTTTGGCCCAAGTAGGTAAAGTTCCTAAACTACCCTGTACTTTCTTCTGGGTTCCCAAGTTACCCTTTCTCTTTCTTTACTCCCAATTCCCAATCCCAGCGTGAAAAGTGAAAACCCGTTTCACTGAATACATCTTCGTCTACACCTCTCATACCGTCTCTACCAACGGCATCGTCTCTCACCAGAGAGTACGACCAACACCGTCGCCAAACTTCATCCTCCGCACCACCACGGTCACCAACTGTACAGCCACCGGCGCCGTCGCAGACTCCACAGTTGCCTATTGTGACGGCGCCGTCATCGTCAAAGTCGTACTGGCCTCCGGCGCCATCATCGTCAACCTTCATCATCTTTTTTTAATTGGTAAATACAACACATGATTTCCATGAGGTGCACATGGAATGCTCAAGAAATATCTCACCGTTTCCACGGGAAATTTCCATGAGGTGAGGGAAAAGATTTGTC
>JAOTQK010000019.1:984946-1006023 GCA_025642025.1 Rhododendron ferrugineum
TTTAAGTAATATATTTTGGATTAAAGTATATAATGATTATTGAGTTTTGTGTTATCATTGTTTTTAATTCTTCTAATTTTTTTTTTTTGTATTATATAATGGGCCTTAAATATAAAGTTCGCATCCGGCCCCAAAAAACTCAGAGCCGGCACTGATCTCATTTGAAGGGCTTTAAAAAGTATAATTTTGTCATCCTTGTTTATTTCCCTAACCTCACATGTGACATGTCTGATCTACAGCTGAACTTGTCAATGGCCGAATGGGGTCTAGGAGTATAAAATAGAGAGAGAGAGAGAGAGAGAGAGGCTATGATCAGGTAATTAATTTGCAGGACCAGTGGACCACCTCTTCATGTCATCCATGACATTGCTAACAACAATTCTTACATATAATAATCCTTAATTAGTCATATCTACTTTGACATCTATATAAGCTCAAGGATTGTAATATATCGTCCTGTGCATACATTATACTGTACTTTAGAGAGAGAGAGAGAGAGAGAGAGAGAGAGATATATGGGGAGTGAGCATAGAAAGGGGGAAGTACTCCCTCTGTTCGAGACAAGGAGAGCAGAAGGCAGGATATTGTACAGGCCATTTGCAGCGTCAGTGTTTGTGGGTATAGTTGCGATATGGGTGTACAGAGCAAGTCACATGCCAGGGCCTGGAGAAGATGGCAGATTTGGTTGGATTGGGCTGCTGGGGGCTGAGCTGTGGTTCGGTCTCTACTGGCTCATCACCCAAGCCCCGCGATGGAACCGTCTCCATCGCTCCACCTTCAAAGACAGGCTCTCACAAAGGTATATATATATATATATATATATATATATATATATATATCTGTCGTTCTGTCTTTGTTAAGACTTTATCCCACGGCTTTTGCCTAAGCCACTTAATCTTGCTTAATATAATATTGCCGCATTAGAGTTAAATCTTTGGTGACTTCAGTTCACGTGGTCGAATCTCCGTCGTCCGAGTCAAATTTTCTCCTGGTCTTCTCAATTCGTACCTTGCACGTGTGCAAAAAAATCCACAACCCGACCAACCCGACCCGAAGGGTCTCGGGCGGCTCCGAACAGGTGGTTCGGTCTGGTACGGGTTGGGTTCTGTTAAAAAAACGAGTTTCGGTTCGGACTTCGGATCTGTGTATTTTTGTACCAGTGGGGGTCGGACCCGACTCGACCAATGAGTAAACCGACCCGACCCGAAGTAAAAAATCGGGCTCGCGGACGGGTATATACCATCAGTCGGTTCGGTTACGGGTCTGAAATTTCCTTACCCGACATTGTCGGGTCGGGTTCGGGTAGCAGGCCATACCCGACCCGTGCACACCCCTACCTTGCACGTAAGGGGAGTATTAGACTCTTGATTAATATAATTTAGAGGCTGTTCTACCTATTGTCAATTAATTAATTTTATGTTGAAACCCTCCGAAAAATCTAACAGTCTTAGTGAACTAGAATCTTTATTGGCACCTATGAATTGCGCAATATGTTGGCTGCTAATGCTTAAGCAGGTAGTACCTACTACCCAGGGACAAACATTTGGATGGTTGGAAACATTGTACTCCTTCCGTCCCATTTTATTTGCTCATGTTTTCATTTTGAGCCATTTCTAAATGTTTGATTCACTTCTAAAATTAACTGCCAAAATAGGACGCAGACTTTCAATTTTAGCAATTCAGTTTAAAAGCAAAAGACTTTTTTGACTCCTTAGTCCTTAGAAAGTGGGTATTTGTGAAAATTCGAACAAATAGTAAAGACTTTCCCCATTCCACATTTCATAATAAGTAGTTAAAAAATAAGGACCTATTTTCAAGTTTAAAAATAATAGGTTTATAAAAATAATTTTTCATTTTTTTGCAGGGTTTTATAGAGATCTATCAAATAAGATCCATATAGTATATTTTTTTAATTCAATAAGCCTATTATTTTTAAGCTTGAAAATTACAAATAAGTACTTATTTTTTAAGGGGGTAAACCGGAACACAACCTAACTCCATCACAATTGAATTTCTCATAACAAGGAAAAAAAATTCAGTGCCGAGCGGGTACCATGTGGTGCCCGCTCGGCCATCCGAGCCATCCATTTCATTTTTTAACGGCTCAGATTTGGAGAGAGAAAGTGTTTGGAAGAGAGGAGAGAGAGGGTTTTAATCCGAGCCGTCCAAAAATGTATCGGACGGCTCGGATTCGCCGAGCGGGTGCCACGTGGGCAATACCCGCTCGGCACAGGAAAATTCCTCCATAACAAGCAAACAAAATGGGAGTATTAGGAAACAGAGGATTGACTTTCTAGTTGTACTTTTCATCGAAATATCTATATATGTTGAGAAATTTTTCAGTGCCGAGCGGGTGCGGGTCACGTGGTGCTGAGCACGCATCTCAGCTGTCCAAACGTGTTTTGGACAGTCCAGATCTATCTGAGTTTGAGGTTGGTAATTTAACACTAAAAAATTACCCAAATAGATCTGAGCCGTTCAAAATACATTTGAACGGCCGAGATGGTGCTCGGCACCACGCGAAAAACTTCTCATATATCTCTATCCTGATGGTCTGTGTCGTTGACGAGATAAGAAGATTCTGATGAACACGTTTGTCTTGTAGCTCTTTTAAAAATTTAACTAGTTTAAAAACGTTTATATTTAGTTTGTTCGAAATCATTAAGCGTTGAATGCTAAATTAACATCAAATATTCCCAGCTAAAAGTGGTTGAACAAATTCAACATTCATAATTTTTTGAATATTTTATTGGTTTTGATGGGTTATTTATTACGTACAATTGTGTTGTTTACATGTTTGATTCGATAGATCCATTGGCGCTGATGCGGTGGTATTTTCGACCATTTCATCATGAGAAATATATGTCCAAAGGTTTTGTAATCGCCACCGCAAGGGCGAATTTATCTTTGAGAGCATAGTGCCAAACACTAGCCGTGATTATCTTCTGCTTTTCTTTTTCCCCCTCTTCGGAGTATTATTCATTTAAAACTGAGAAATGCAAAAAAAAAAAAAAAAAACAACAGGTACGAAAATGAATTGCCCAAAGTGGACGTATTCGTGTGCACCGCCAATCATGAAATAGAGCCGCCGATGATGGTGATCAACACTGTCTTATCGGTCATGGCTTACGATTACCCGCCGGAGAAGCTCGCCGTGTACCTCTCTGACGACGGCGGGTCAATATTTACTTTCTATGCCCTGTTGGAGGCTTCTCGCTTTTCTCAACATTGGATACCCTTTTGCAAGAAATTCAACGTGGAGCCCAGGTCACCGGCGGCTTATTTCTCCTCCGATTCTTGTGATGCTATTGAGGATAAAGAATTGGGCTCGGTCAAGGTAATACTAGAAATAATATGGCATCTTTATCTACGTGTTAGAAAATGAGAGAAAAAATAATTTACGTGTTAAAAAATGAAAAAGTTGACCCGCGCTTTACGCGTGGGTTAACTTTTTTATTTTCTAACACGTAATTTCTTTTCAATATCATTTTCTTTCTAACACGTGGAAGCAATAGGCTTATTACGTGGGTCAACTTTTCTATTTTCTAACACGTAGATATCCGATCAAACAATTTAATGACAAATTTTGATTGGAACTTCCATACGAATGTGCTTTGATTAGATATTATTCGGTGTTAGATTGACTTGATTTTTTATGTAACTTTTGTAATCAACGACCTCTCCAATGTGGACGAATTCAATCATCAAAATGGACGCGAATTAAACGATATAGAAATTGACCGGACTACATGGGGTGCCGATTGGGGAAGCCCTTGTCATTCTATTAAATTAGGTGGATCTACATTTAATTATGTTTGAGACCGTCGATTATTGATTTGGTCAAGAATTTCAGCCACTAACCAATATACATTGACCCACTGGATCAAATCGGAGGATAGTGCTGTGTAATGGTGTGCGCAGCACTGTACTGCGCACCTCTGAGTCTTTGGATCATGCATCTGATGACTCGGATCTCATCTTAGCAATGAATGGCTCTCGATCGTTGGTTGCCTAGATGAGATCCGAGCAGTCGGATGCACCGATCCGATGGCGCGGAGGTGCATAACACCACCTCACTGCACAGCACCAACCCGAAGTCTCACTGGATCACCTTGCGTTTAATTGGAAAATAATGTGTTTTTTGCCAACAAAGACCACAAGGTTATGTGGAGCCCGGCATTTAACAGCGGCCTCCACATAATCACGTGATCTTTACACTTCAGGGAGGAGTATTTTCGTACATTTCCAACAAGATGCGCTGATGTCAACAGTGCACTCTAAATTTTGTCTTCAAAATGTGCTTTGGAAATTATGGAATCTGTAATTTAAATCACTGACAAATTACTATTTTTGGAGGGTACTTGTAAGAAAGTAAGGTGTCATTTTATGGTATTGTACGGATGTTATTCCCAGGTAGATAGCATTGGTAAGTGTCACTATCATTATCATCGTAGAAACGATAAAATTTGTGTTCTAGACGGTCCAGATTTTAACGAAACTTTTTTCCGGAATTTTTTTTTTTAAAATCCAAACCGTCCAATTTGGATTCTATGGAAACCTCCGTAAAGAAAATATTCTCTTTTAGAAAAATGTAGGGTTAATCATCTAGTAGTACTCTTAATAAAGAGTGTGTTGCCAAGTTTTCTTCTTCCAAAGTTTTATTGTTAGCGCATACTGTACTAAAGTTCAATCTCTCGAGTTATTCATAGCCTGCACTTTTTGATGCAGAAATTATATGAAGAAATGGAGAACCGAATCACAACTGCAGTCGAACTCGGAAGAATCCCCGAAAACATAAGCTCGCAACACGAAGGATTTTCCCAATGGAATTCATCTTCGACCCGACGAGACCATGACACCATCCTTCAAGTAACCTTTTTCACTCAAATTTTCTTCACATTCATGCTATTTACGTTTAGTTATTCATTTATCGATTGTCTTCCAGATACTAACTGACGGGAGAGATCCAGAGGCCAAGGATATCGAAGGATGTGCACTGCCAACTTTAGTATACTTAGCCCGGGAGAAGAGACCGCAACATCACCATAACTTCAAAGCCGGATCTATGAATGCATTGGTAAGATTTGAAATCAATGTCAAGTTTATATAAGAGCTTGTATGATTCTGAATGGCCTACATTTTACTAGCATTCCATACCCGTTTAGTACTCGTTTCTACTTCGTAAACGATCTTGCTGGTAACTTGCTGATCATGGTCTGCCAAAAGGATGCAGCCGGAAATACAACACCATCCACTTTCAGATCCCATACGATTACTATCTCGAACTTATTTCGTGGTTTTAACTGATGTCGAAAACTTATCACACTTGTTTAAATTGAACGTGCAGATAAGGGTCTCATCAGAGATTAGCAACGGGCAAGTAATTCTAAACGTGGACTGCGATATGTACTCGAACGACTCAGGTTCAGTGCGTGATGCGCTTTGCTTCTTCATGGATGAAGACAAGGGCCACGAGATTGCCTACGTCCAGTTTCCGCAGAACTTTGAAAACGTTACGAAGAACGACGTATATGGCAGTTCATTATTAGTGATAAACGAGGCGAGTAATGACCGTAATCCGATATATTCATATGGAATCACAAAAGCATCCCATGATTAAGTGTTGGTTTTGCCTGTTTGTTTGGAATCATTGGCAAATGCAGGTTGAATTCCAAGGTATGGATGGTTATGGAGGCCCTCTGTACATTGGAACTGGCTGCTTTCACAGGAGAGAGACCCTGTGCGGCAGAGAGTTCAGCAAGGGAAATAGGATTCAATGGAAGAAAAAGAATGTCAAAGATATCAAAGAAAGTGCAGATGAATTGGAAGCAAGAGTAACGAGTCTTGCTAGCTGTGCCTACGAACATAACACTCAATGGGGCAAGACGGTCTCTCTCTCTCTCTCTCTCTCTCTCTATTTTTTTTGATGACTCAGGTATTGTGAATATAGTGTTGTTTTATTCACCATTGTCAAATTAAGTTGAGTTCTTCTATTTTTTAGGAAGAAACTTGAATACTAAATTCTGGTTCCACCCCTGCACACGTCGAATTTACTGAAAGTTTGTTTGCAGATTGGCTTGAGATACGGTTGTCCAGTCGAAGACGTGATAACGGGGTTATCAATCCTATTCGCGGGATGGAAATCGGTATACTACAACCCAACCAGAAAGGCCTTCTTAGGCGTTGCTCCAACGTCGCTCGACCAGATGCTTCTGCAGCACAAGAGATGGTCCGAAGGTGATTTCCAAATCTTCCTGTCCAGGTTCAGTCCTGCGTGGTATGGTCTCGGAAGGATCAGCCCCGGCCTTCAAATGGCATACTGTACCTACCTTCTTTGGGCTCCAAACTGCCTGGCAACAATGTTTTACTCCGTCGTCCCTTCCCTTTACCTCCTCAGAGCTATCTCCTTGTTTCCTCAGGCATGTTCATTCTTATTTCTCCCTTAGCATTCCTTCGCTTTTCCATCGGCGTTTCCCTCAAATGATTCCCACAAGCTAATATTTTTTTTGTTGTGCGAGCGAATTCAGGTCTCAAGCCCATGGTTTCTGCCGTTTGCATACGTGATAACAGCGAAGTACGGTTACAGCCTAGCCGAGTTTCTATGGTCCGGCGGTACAGTCTTGGGTTGGTGGAACGAGCAACGGGTTTGGCTCTACAAGAGAACAACCTCCTACCTCTTCGCCTTCGTCGATACCATCCTGGGATTATTTGGGTTTTCGGAGACATCTTTCGTAGTCACGAACAAAGTGTCCACTCCGGACGTGTCCCTGAGATACGAGAAAGAGTTGATGGAATTCGGGACCTCTTTCCCCATGTTCACCGTCCTGGCAACGCTCGCGATGATCAATCTGGTTTCCCTCGTTTGGGTGGCGAAGAGGGCGGTTACGGACGCCGGAGTCCGAGTGTTTGAAACTGTGGCTTTGCAGATGGTTCTGTGTGGTGTTTTGGTTGCGATCAATGTGCCTTTGTACTCGGCTCTTTTCTTCAGGCAGGATAATGGGAAGATCCCAAGCTCTATCGCAGCTAAATCAGTCTTGTTAGCTGTGTTTGTTTGTACTTGCTCTATGTTTTTGTATTAGATTGATAAATAGTATCTTGGATGTTGTAATCTTCATGGAGTTCGACCCAATAAAAAATGTCAAGCATAGAGCCTTTTGGAAATTCTGTGCAATGCAATGGCAGAAGCATCATGACCTTGGCTTTAGGGGGAAAAAAAAAAATTATATGTAAAATATTAACTTAATAAATTTTAGCCCAACTCATTTTTTCTTTTTGTAGTCCAATCCATCCTATTTGATCATCTCATTGAAAGAGAATTTTTGGAAGATATCGATTCGGATTCGATAAAAAATGATTTCTACTCTCTTAAACAACGTAGAAAAACGTAGAACACAACTTCAATAGGATGTAACTTCAATAATGTACTTTTTTATTTTATTTTGTTTATTTTTGAAAAATTACGTAGTTTTGTACAAATTTGTTTAACAATAATTACAAAACAATTTTTATTAAATTTTGGGTTAGTCCAAGACAGATTAAATTCCAGGTTTTGCCATTGGTGAAATATTTGGTTTTTCCTTCTGTTTTTTGGGTTCGCTTACGCGCATCACGAAATGTTTGGGTCTTTGGTTTTTCGGCGGAGAGAAAAAAGTGAATGAGGTGAAAGGAATGATTACCGAATGAGAAGAAAAATGGAAAAAGTTTGCACATTATACTAAAATTCTAAGTCCAACTAATTGATATGAAATCATTTTATTTGGAGTTTTGTCCCAATTTTTAATGGACTCTCTATTAGTGGAGGGATGGATCCTTTAAAAATTATTTGACGTGCGAGTAAGTTGATCTGAACATTCATAAGTTATAGGAGAGGAGATCTGGAGAAATAATGTGCATACGTCGGGGTTTTCTTCTTTAGTTGTATAATTTTTGCATACGTCAGGGGTTTTCAGCGCAGTTTGTGCAAGGCCCACCTCTCGTGTAAGTGTTTGTGTTTGCCTTATTGTTTTACGAACGTTCAATAACCACATAAATACATACATACACGCGTGGGTGCGTGTACACATGTATTTGTGTTTGTATTTTCTTACTAAAGTTAAAGGCTCCGTTTGGAACTTAAGAAAAAGAAAAGAAAAGAAAATGAAAGAAAAAAATTACTATTCACTACACTTGAATTTTTTTATTTTCTTCTTTCTTTCTCTTTCAACCAAACAATAGAAGAGAATTTTTTTTAATTTTTCTTTCTTTTCCTCGAATTCCAAAAGGGATGGTCATCTCGTCTGACCCGTCCGTATCTGATTCGTTATCCGTCCTGAACAGATCGTATTTTTCGGAGATTTTTCGGATATCGGGCCGGATTCGGATTTATTTTTAAAAAAAAATCGGAGATCTGATCTGATTTGGAGATAAGTCTGCCTCTGATCCGATCCGCCCCGAATCTGATCTCCATCCCCGATCTGTCCCCGAATATTAGAAAATCTATTTTTTTTTTTATCAAAAATCCGCCTCCGATCTGTCCCCGAATACTCTTTTTGATAAAAAATCTGGGGTTTTTTTTTCAAATTCGAATATCCGAATCTCCAATTGGATCTCCGTTCTCCGTTCGGGGCGGATTCGGAAGACCAAAAATATATCCGATCGGGGATCGGGTCTGGTTCGGAGGTCGGATAGAAGATTCGGATTCGGATATGTTAATATCCGCCTCTGATTCGCCCCGTTGCCATCCATATTCCAAACGGGGCTTAATTTTTTTTTACTATTCTACCTCATATGATACGTGCTTATCACTCTCAGGAAAAGTAGGCAGCCAATCAGGACGCTACACGCACACCATTCTACGTATCTCCGAATCAAACAGTTCGGGTTTGATGGAGGAGGAGTATAACCTAACCTAACCTAACCTAACCAAAGAGGCAAAGACGACACTTTCCAGTTCCAGTCTTCTTCCTTGTTCTAAATCCCAACACAGAGGACTTTCAAAAACCTCTGTCAACATAATCTAATCTATTTTCTATATATCTATACCCATATTTGTATACGCATCAAAATCTGCAAAGAAAGCTCAGTTTCAATTCTATAAGCTTCTCTCAAATCAGCAACGGTAAGTTCTCTCTCTCTCTCTCTCTCAAGAATTGGTAGTACAGATCCCTATTTTTGAATTTCAGATTCCAGAACAAGATTCCAATCTCGAAAAAGACATATCTTTACCGCATCTTTCGTTTGATTTCGACAAGAAAACATGTCTATTAGCCCAAAGTTCAAATCTTTAGTTCTTTACGGAATTTTTTATCTGGAAACAAACATGGGTTTTTTTTTTCTTTCTGTAAAAGTAAAGTTCTTTTTGAACTGTGGTAAAATAATTGATAGAAATTGAACTCAATTGCAGATGAAATCTCGGTTTCTTGAGTTCGCCCTGATTGTGACGCTGACAAGTTTGTTTTGGAGCCTGCAATCTGTGGTTGGGATAAGATTTGTGATAGACAGGGAGGAATGCTTCTCCCACAAGGTCGAATACGAGGGCGACACCATTCATTTCTCGTTCGTCGTTATTAAGTCTGAGGACTCGTGGCATTATGCTCCAGATGGGGTTGATCTTGTGGTAAGGTTTCTACTTTTATGCAGCTTTATATTGTGTTTATTTCTTTGTTGATTGAATGTAGTATCGTAAGCTTATGGTTGCTTAGTTATCAGCCATTGGTACTTCGTTTTACGAGAAATTAACCTTCAGAACCCAAGAGAGTTTTCACTAGCTGTAATTTTGTATATGGATTTCCATGGAAGAGGTTGATTGGTGAAGTTCTCTATAGTTTTTGGTCCCTAAATGTTGAATTCCCTTCTAGCTAGAAATATGAATCTCATGTACAATGTACCTATGCCTCTTGTTGTCCCCGGAGTTTGTTTATTAAACGCAATCATTATTCTTGTATGAATAGAAGAAATCCTTACATAAGGGTAGAAGTCTAGTGTGAACTGAGAATCCAATTCTTGAAAACCTAGGTTAAGAATCCTTAACCAAGGGTGAGTTGAGGCCTAAGATTGGGCCAAAAGGCATTTTCGTGGGCAACAAACGTTAGTCTTCTATTGCCATTTGCCTTGTCCAAGGAGGGTGGTCATGCTGACCGATGGTTATCGTTTCAACATAAATCACGGAGTTTTCTTAGAACCCTTTGATTAAAGCCAAGGTCTTCATCAGATAAGTACATCACATAGGCATCTTGTGACTTCATGTACTAATGCTTTTTACCAATGGAGGACTACGAACCTATGGGAGCACAACTTTCTAAGCTCAAAATTGTACTCTCTAAACTTCGATATTTTTATTGGTGATAAGTTATCATAATTTGGATATTGTTTTATGCAGAAAGACAGTAACTGTGAATATGGAGGTAATTGACCAATTTTGTGATTGTGACATGGGCACTGTACCAGGTAGATGGTTCTGGAAAGGTTAGATGGCAAATTGGTGGTTAGGCTGGAGACAAGGATCCTGTTCAGAATTACCCAAAAAAAAAAAAAGGGATCCAGTTCAGCCTTCATTGAGGTTTCCAAGGTCCCAGTTGTGGTTTAGTTATTTTACCCGTCATAAGCATAGTGGCATATAGCTAGAAGTGTGTCCTTTCTCTTGTAATTCATATATTTCATTGCCACCCTAGTGTGCAACCAGCTGAGAGCCTTCAAGAGGTTATTTAGACATAAAAGACTGCAGAGGGACCTAGGAAGATCAATTATCAAATTCCATGTAGTTGTGGCATTGGCTATGGGTTTCACCTTATTGCAGAGATGATTAGCACAAAGCTGCAAACCGTATTTATTTCTATTCTTTTTTTTCTCGTGAATGTTTGATTTGGAAAATTCTCCCCCTTTTTTTTTTTTTTTTTTTTTTCATGTAATGATTATTGCTTGCATGGACATTGGACAAATTATGAAGGGAATGAAGACAGAGGGATTGTAAGGGTGGGTTGGATTTTACACAATTACGTGTTAAGGTGCTCGGTTTGGTTGCAGCCGACCCCAATTGATTGGGACATAAGGCTCGGTTTGGTTTGGTTTAGTTTACTTGTTAAGGTGCTTAAATTTGACCTATTTGAGTCCTTAGCTATATTGGGAGCTTGGAACCCTGAGGGTGTCCTGTCCTTTTCATCATATAATAGCAATTGTCGGGGAAGCGACTAGAACACCCCCTGAGTTTGAGAGGCAGAAGCTGAGAGATGGAATTGAGATCAAGGGATAACGCGTTTTACCTGCCATGGCTCGGGATGTGTGTGAGGGAGTTTGAGTGTGTTCTTCATCATTGTCGAAGTATTCTACGAGATGGTTCCCACGAGGACAAAGCATGCTCTGTATCCTTTCTTGCTATCATCTTAGTAGGAAAAAGGGAAGTTTGCTTGATTGAGTGTCTCCGTTTTGTATTTGCCCAACGATTTATGATGACAATGTATGCTTTTGTGCTTGAATTGTTTCTGTTATTGGGAAAAGACCTGACCAATCTTTTGTTCAAAAAACATGATGGATAACAGGTGAAGGGACCTTCTGGTGATCAGATTCATGATTTCCGTGACAAGACGAGTGAGAAGTCTGAGTTCATGGCTCGTCAGAAAGGAGTACACCATTTCTGCTTCACTAACAAGTCCCCTTATCACGAAACCATTGATTTTGATGTACACGAAGCTCACTTCTCATACTATGATCAGCATGCGAAAGATGGTGAGCCATGTTTCCATGCTTTAGGTTGCTCTTTTTTGTTTTTGGGAGAGCATTGTAAATATGGTAATTATCCTGACTGTCATGCATATCTGCAGAACATATCAACCCTTTGTTAGAACAGATATCGAAGTTAGAGGAGGCTCTCTACAACATCCAGTTTGAACAGCATTGGCTGGAAGCTCAGACGGAAAGCCAGGCGATAGGTATCTCTTTTCTAAGAACACTACATGCCTTTCCTTGTAGTTTGGCTTGAGACTAGTTTCTAGTTCCATAATTGATGCAATTTTGAATTGGACTTGGCATTTTTTTGTTGCCAGTTTTGTTGCGGGAAAATTTTTGTACTCCAGTTTTTGATTAAGTTTTCTTGGTAGAGCTTTTTTGGATGAGCTTCCAAAGGGTAGCATGGCATATTCAAGGGATATTTTCTATATATCTTGAACCATTTTTCTAGGTTGCTATTAGATATCATATGTTTGCTTGAAACTTTGCGGTCACATTTAAATACCCTTTAGCTATGAAGTCCCTCAGAAACAGAGAATGCAATCAATGCATAATACCTTGATACATGTGGTATTAATCTCATTGCTACTACCCACCTGGGTTACGTATGCTATGGATTTACACTCACTATTAGTCCGGTCAAACAAACAGACCCTTAAAGTAGATTGATCAGTTTTAGGCTAGACTGTTTGAAGACACGTGGTCGTTTGTGATTCATAAGGTGGTATTTTTTCGAAGTTTGACTTTTTTTTTCCATATGGAATGCAGTGAATGAAGGAATGAGCAAGAGGGTACTGCACAAAGCTTTGTGGGAATCAGCTGCTCTGATTGGGGCTAGCGTTCTCCAAGTTTACCTTCTACGGCGCCTGTTTGAGCGGAAGCTGGGGACATCCAGAGTGTAGGTTAGGCAGCATCTGGGATAATTTATATTTTGAACTTTTCGAGGCTTGACTTTTGGACTTTGTTGTTCCTTCTTTAGAGGAAGATGTATAGACACCATTAGCAGTTTAAAGTGGATACTTTTTTTGACTGTCTGGATGTTTACATTGAGCGGATGTTTTGTTGATCTAATGCGAATTCGGGTGAGGAATAAATAAAAGGAGACTTCTTTTCTGCCTGATATATTTAGTCTCCATCTGATCTTGGGAAAATTTAAGAACCCAGAAAATGTACCCGAAAAATGAAGCATATGGTTCATATTCGGGTACAATGATGTATCGCGGACTGTGAAGTCCATATCCATAGACCCTTTTTTTTCCTCTGTAGCGTGGACTGTGAAGTACATATGCGAAGACTTTTTTTTCCTCTTCTATTTACTTTTTATATGCTTCTCTGGTGTTCATTACAAAAGAATACTACCTTTTTACCTTCTCTTATAAATTTTCTCCTCGAACCAAACTTGGAATTAGGTTTGAGGGGCTACAAACACAGAAGTGGGGGCTTGCGCATGATTGCGACACATCAACATTTCATGGTTCTAGGTGAAGGCTTGTCGGATTAGATAAGAAAGAGAACATGAATGAATCGAAACCACTCCCATAATCAGATAAGAAATAAGACATGATTTTTCGATGAAAAGAGAGAAATATAACAAAGCCGAGCTCTACAGACTATTGCACAAAGCACATACAAATAAATAGCCAAAGCTTCACATGATAACCCACCAAATCAGTACAAATAGATACAATACACTGTCCCTTTTCATCTTTCACACTTTGCCCACTCGAATACAGTTTTACAACCCCCAGCATAACTTTACAGCTCGCATAGGGTGCGGCTAACAATGAACATGCACCTCTATTGAAGCTCTTCCATGGAGAAACCTTGTCAAGATTCTGCACGCGGGGCTTGCATGCAGCAAAACCAACCTTTCTGCACATAAGTACATCTTCCATATTAGAAAATTACCCTGCAAAACACTTAAGCGAAACAATGACCCAAGAAACCCATGAATTATGTTCTCATCTAATGCTATTTTGCCTGCGGGGAAATTGAGGAAGCTCTCAAACTTATATTAAATAAGATTACTGCACCAAAAAGCTCAAAATTTTCTCTACCCGCAGACACAGCTGGTGGGACTTCAGGCCCAGCATTGCGGCTCAAAAGTATGATTATATACAAGGAGGCAATTAGATGTGAGATGTAAGGACTAAGGCCTCCCACTTTTAAATCACTTGAGCTGCTGAGCTAGTCGTATTATTTCTGTTTGTAACAAATGGGCCATTCCTCCTTTTATCGTGTTAGGCCCCATTAGCTCTAGTCCCTGGACTGTTGTGAGATTGATTGGGTGCTGAAAGCCTATGCCCATTTTGAGATTGGTAAGCGATGGGTTGAGATCCTCTGCTTGGTTAGGTTCAAATGAAGAGTACACAATAAGGGAGATGCAGAAAGATGAAATCCTCAGTTTCAAATTTACAGATCGTGCTGTGTTAATGTGAACCGAAGGGGTATGCACATGGTTACCTCCGAGTGGGCAAGTAGAATCAGTCAATCAGACATCTAAGAAATCCATTCAGCTAAGGAAAATAGTTGGTGCAATAGCGAGAACAACTTACTGCCTGAGGCTTGACGGGCTCTACTCCATAGTTGACCTGAGGATTTGCCCTAGCGGGTGACTCAGGTTTGCCACCTGTCTTTTTCTCATCCCTGGCCTTGTTAAAGATCACTGTAAATCCCTCAGCTGATGCAGGGTCATTCACATCCCATTCACCAAACTTCGGCAACGGGTTCCCCTTTTCCTGTTACAACAAGAAGGAAATGGATTACAAGTGTTCTTATACGTATTCTTTCAGTTGCTAAACTGAATCTCTCACATACAGCTTTTATGGAAAGGGTCAGAGGAATTTATCAACCAGACTAAGAGCCCAAAGGCAAAAGTTAAAGGATCATTACACCTGCTCTTATTCTTCTATTTTAGTCAAACAGATGCAAGCATATCGACAGTTAGCAGATAAATGTGGTCATATGCTGTGCAATCTGGTGCATTCCACTGTTACGACCTGCCTACCATGCACAGGCACCTAACAATACATACCAAAAGGATGCATCACCTAGCGTTACATACCAAAAGCATACATGAATCCAGCTCCATGGCTGTGAATTGGGCTGCCTTGACCTGAAATTCTTGGCCTAATAAACTTTGGCCCAGGCCTAGACATCGACACTCACCAGGCATCTGGACTTAACCTGAGTTTCAGATTCATAGCTCATATGTACATAGATGCATAAGATACGTGCTGTTATACTAGCCATCTTTACACAGGATTTGTGATGCATCCAAAACACTGCCCAGGGCCCTAGGGTTTCTTATTCTATGGGGTGATAAAAACCCCAGTTATGAATTGTGAACGAAATACGTTACTTCATCAAAGATAGAGAGGAAATCCTTTAAACAAAGGGGAAAGGGTTATAATGTATTATCAACATCACACAGTCAACAAAGTGGGTGCAAGCAGAATTGAGATATGCACGACAAGGAGTTCACGGCATGCATTCTTTCTAAACAAAAGCAAAAGAAGATAAACCGCAAAACGAGAGATGTAGTTGGAATCAACAAGGCTGCAAGTACAGCTCCTGCTTCATGTAGACAAAAATGATAAATCTTAAAACTTAGAGATCCGAAATAACTTCTATTGAATTGAGAAATAGGTTTGACTGTCCAGCATTTTGATATATCTGCTACATAAGGCATCCTCCGAATAATCAAAACTGAAGCAATTGGATGTTCGACTTGGGTCTACATAACGGACATCGGGTGTTGGATTATTTTTGTTACTGAAATAATGAAAGGTGAATGAACTTAGCAACATCCTTGTGTACTGAGGGGAATAAACAAATATTCTCAAAGATCAACTTGATTAGAAGAGAGATCCAATCAAATATGGCATCTGTGCCATATGTCCTGTTACATAGAGTTCAAGGTTGGAAAATGGGATTTGGCAATAGTGTTCCCTCGGCCCTCTGAACTCTTGGTAAATTTACCAATACAGAACAGAGTAATAAGATGAAGAAGCAATCAGGAAAGATCTCCATCACCGAGCTGCAAATGTTATAATACTAATGTCCAGCTCTTGCCTCTTGGGGGTGAGTGCTACCCAACCAATTGTATCATCTGGCATTAGAGCTGGGCACCACGACAAGTATGTGATCAGACCAAAGGTCATATTCGAGTAAGGGATCGCACGAGTGAGAATTTATAGTTTGAGACACAGAGGAGGCAACAAGTGAGATAGAAATACTAATGGGTAAGTGAAGCCACCAAAAGGGGAAGGAGAGAAAATCAATAAGGAGAGAAAATCAATTCTCCAAATGTCTAATCCATCACATTTCTTCTGAAAAGGAAAACACAGTATCTATACAAACGATAAAATTACCCATAACTATTCAAGACAAAAGGAGCAAAAGCAGAATACTGTACATATGAATATCACAACATACAAACCAAAGCCGATATTTGAAGAGCAGAACCACGGGCGGGGCTAGTTGGGGGTACCTCGGGCCACCCCAGCTTCACAAGGAGTTTTATTTTACTCTACTGGATTAGGCACTTACCAACATCAAAATAAATTGATTTTTAACCTGACTAATGAAAAGATAGCAATTTAAAAGATGAATGGTTATCATAAAAAAAAATCTCAATGACTATCATTTAAGGACCACGGGAGAATTGAATCAAATCTTTAATTCTGTTTCAACGAAAAAATAAAGTCCAGGCTTAACTTTACACTTAATGTTTCTCTTCATATTTACACTAAAAATATACAACATTAGAAGTGAACTCCTGTTAAACAACGCCAACTCCGAACCTGGCTCCGCCACTGAGCAAAACAACAATTCATTAACCTATATACCCAAAAGTGTCATAAAGAATTCAACACCAAACCAGCTTAAAAATTTAGGGTAATGATTTTCTTACAAATAAAGCACAATTTTTGGATTGCATTTATGAAAAAGTGGAGTGCAAAAATCATTTTTTTAAAATTACTTCTATTCTAAAACAATACAAATACAACCAAATATAACGCTGCTATACCTCATATTGAGCTAATCTAGTGTAGAGAAGAAAAAAAAAAACCCACGGCAATCGAGAGGTCGAGGCAAAATAACAAGAAACCAAATCCAAAATCCACTGAACAAAGCAGACAATTTCAAGCGAACATATATATAATCGATACATGATAAGCCATCGTGAAAATTGCCAAGGCAATAATAAAAATCATGTGATTGATCGCGGAAAAACCTAAATCGAGTCACCTAACCCAGCATCGGTAATGAAAACAAAACGAGCGATTTAAGGAAATTTAGCGAGAGAAATTCAGCTGCGTACCGCCATGAATTCAAAATGAAGATTTTTCCTCGCGGAAAATGACTCAGCTGAGAGAGAGAGAAAGAGAGAGAGGTATGTGTATAAATATGATGTATATATATATATATATATAGAGAGAGAGAGAGAGAGAGAGAGAGAGAGAGAGAGAGAATAGAAGGAAGGGGGTTGAGTGGAATAGTTGGAGGTGTGGGTGTGGCGTTGTTGACGACAACGACGATACATACATACAATATATACATATACAAAAAATGACCTTTTCGGTTATTTTTTTGGGCGATTTCTCGCTGGTTTCCTTAAAAAGGTCCCTCATAGGATCCTGAGTGTATATATATATATATTTTTTCTCTTCAATAATATATACATGTACATATATATATATATATATATATATATTCCCTCCGTCCCAATTTACTTGTCATTTTTTGAAGTTCGTGTCACTTTTTAATTAATTATATCTTGTACTCCCTCCGTCCCAATTTATTTGTCCCAGTTCTATTCTAACTAGATTAAAAAACTAGTTATATCTTTAAAGTGATAGTAAATTTTATATCCTATATGGATCTTATTTGATAGATCTCGTTTTGTTCTATAATTCAATGTTTTTGAAATCACCTAAAACATTGTACAAGATATAATTAATTGAAAAGTGACACGAACTTCAAAAAATGACAAGTAAATTAGGATAGAGAGAGTAATTTATAACGTTTCAGGTGATTTCGAAAATATTAAATTATAGAATAAATCAAAATCTATCAAACAAGATTCATATTGGATATAAAATTTATTACCACTTTAAAAATATAACTAGTTTTTTAATTCAGTTAGAGCATCCGCAATGTAATAATCAAAACCAAAAGGTTGTTAAAGTTAGAAATGTTTGCTCAAAAAAGTGTTCACATTGTAATAACCAAATTTAGCAACTTTTTAGCAACTCATCAAATTTTGGCTTTTGAATAATCAAAACTTAGAGCATCCACAATGTAATAATCAAAATCAAAAAATTGTTAAAGTTAGCAATGTGTGCTTAAAAAAATGCTCACATTGTAATAATCAAAATTATCAACCTCTTAACCAATAATCAAATTTGGGCATTTGAATAATCAAAAGTAACAATGTGAGACTTCACATTGTTAACTTTAGCATCCCTCTAAATGAATAATCAGAAGCTGACGTGACAAGTTTTGATTATTCACTTTTGATTATTACATTGCGGATGCTCTAACAACTTTTTGCCAATAATCAAATCTAATGGTTCTCACATTTTATCAATCAAGTACACTCATCATTACACAAAACCTTCTCTCTCTCAACAATGTTTTCAAAAACTATTTTTTTAAAACTATTTTTTTTAGAAACTTAAAAAAATAGTTTAAAAAAATACTGTCATTGAGAAAAACTGTTTTTACACAAAAAAAAAAGTTTTCTCTTTGAAAAAACTAATATTTTTTACTAAACTCTTTTTTTTTAAAAAAAATTTCAAAAAAACTATTCAAATTATTATCACAGTTTTTAGTTTTAGAATTTTATAATTTAAGAAGGTGACGCGGTAAGTTTTGGTTATCCAATTTTGATTATTGCATTGTGAACCTCTATATTGCTAACCTTAGCAATGTTTTAAATGGATAACCAAAAGGTGATGTGGCAACTTTTGATTATTACATTGTGGATGCTATTAGAATATAACTGAAACAAATAAATTGGGACGAAGGGAGTATATTTTAATTTTTTTTTCTTCTTTGTTTTTTTTATCCGTATTTTTTCTTTTTTGCTAATCATAGTTTTTATCGTCCGACTAATGGTTTGTAGCCAAACTCAATAGGAAGACAAGATTCAAGGGAGCATTGTCCGCACGACTGAAATCTTGTGATGAATTTCGTAAGAAACTAATCATTTAAGGGAGCGTTGTCCGCACGACTTGAATCTTGTGATGAATTTCGTAAGAAACTAATAATTCAAGGGAGCGTTGTCCGCACGACTAGTGGTTCGTAGCCAGACTCAGTCTGTGTTCTTATAAATTTAATTTAAATTTGGGAATTGTCCTTATTTGAATTCTTTCCGCATTTGTTAGTTTTGCGTCAAATTTTTATGGGTTATTAATTCGTCTCGATAAGAGGAATCAGAAAAGTAATTTTTTTTTTACTTTTACCTAAGTATTTTGAGAAATAACCATTTTTTATGCCAAAAAGTGACTTTTTTTTTGCTAAAAGTGGTTATTTCTCAAAATATTAGGGTAAAAGCAAAAAAAAATTTACTTTTTCGATTCCTCTCGTCGAGACGAATCAATAATCCACAAAAATTTGGCGCAAAACTAACAAATGCGAAAAAAATAAAAATAAAAATAAAAATAAAAATTTCAGATTTAAATTAAGTTCAAGTTATGTTCATAAGAAAACAATGTCAATAGAAATACAAATTTCAAAGGAGCGTTGTTCACACGACTCGAATCTTGTGATGGTTTTTGTAAGAAACTAATCATACATGTTTTTATCGTCCCAACAAGGAATCGTAGCCGGAATTTATAAGATGACAAGATTCGATGGGGCGTTGTTCGTACGACTCGGATTTTGAAGCTCTTGACCACCCGGACTCTATAAGTAAATGAATATTTATATAGTATCCTATATCTAAATGTATATACACATTAAATTTATATATTTATGTGTATGTTAGTAGTACCCACCATCACCCACCGGGCCCGCCTCAATGTGAACACGCTGAGACTTTTCAATTGTTTATTTATCAAGAAAATAATTATTAGTCCCCAAAAGTCCACTGTGTTATGAGGTTGAGCTCATTATTCTTGTCATTAGCTCTTTTTAAAAATAGGGAATTGATGCTTTCCCAACACCCCNNNCCCAAAAAAAAAAAAAAAAAAAAAAAAAGGGTAGAAAGAGAAGTAATAGTACTCCTCACGTGTAAGATTAGCAAGATAGAAATAAGAAATATCAAATTTTAAATTTCTATTCTTTTCTTTTCTTCCCTTTTCTTTAAGTTCCAAACAAACATAATCCCCAACTGCACCATATGTTTTGTCCTAAAAAACTCTTATGTGCACCATGTTTTGAAAAGTTTGTTGGAATTTTTATCATAATTGCGAGTCGGATAAATAGAAGAGTCTTTGGTGGCAGAATTTCGTGTCTCTAGACTCTAGACCATGCATGCCATGCACATGACAGATTTCAGGAAATAAAGAAGTTTAGAAGAGTAGTTGGAACAACTCGACATGATGTCTTTTCAATTAGGATCTCCATGTCCTTAATTTAGACTGAGCGGGACAATTCAAATTTGAATCGTCCATTGCTACAATCAAGGGTTCGGATTTGCTTTGAGCATGTAAGAGTTTTTGAGAAAATTCGAACCATTGATTATACCAATGTAGGATCACGATTTGGAATATCTCATCCAGTTCAAAACTCGGGTTGGAGATCATTCGAGTCCCTCCCATATCTAAAGGGGGCATACCTTGGGAAAACTGATTTGCTCCTATAAACATTGCTCTTCCTCTCATAGGATTGTGTAGGGTACCCCGAGTTGAGTTTTGTTCACCCTCCACTTAAGAGGGTGAACTTTACCCTCCTTCCTATTGGTTGAAATGATGTGGGTCCCACTACAAAGTGATGTTATGCTTACCAAAAAGTGTATTGCATGGTAAGCATGACATCACTTTGTGATGTGGATACTTTGTGATGGAATCTACACCATTTTAACTAATAAGAGGGAGGGTAATGTTCACCATCTTTTAAAGCGGGTGAACAAAATTGCACTCAGGGTACCCCACATTCAAATTGTTAGATTTGAGAAACTATGGGCGTTACCCAAGGAGGCACGCTTGGCTGCCAATGTCCCTGGTCTACCACTTGTTTATTCTTGCTTGTTTGGGAATAGAGACGGACAACTGTTTTATTAAGACTCTGAGTTTTATACTCTAATGAATTGGGACAGCCCTGAGACTTTGATCCTCACAGGCCACCAAAGAACAAAATTGCACTCAGGGTACCCCACATTCAAATTGTTAGATTTGAGAAACTATGGGCGTTACCCAAGGAGGCAC
>JAOTQK010000019.1:1006123-1042690 GCA_025642025.1 Rhododendron ferrugineum
TTTTGCAGAACAAGAAAATCATAGTAACATCAATTTCTTGCTGCACAACTGCAGCAGTAAGCTTAGGAAAATCTTCAAGAAAATGGACAGATTTGAAGACCAACCCTCAAATTTAAGTCGAGTGAAAGATGCAAGGGACTTGATGCTAAAAAAATATCGCATACGGCTGGGAATGCAATAAGAAGACAAACTTACTCCCGTATCTTCAGCGCGGAGTCTAATTTCGAGGAATTGAAGCACCAGTCACTGTGTCATGCAGGTGACAGTGCAAAAACTTAAAAAACAAAACCCACAGGAGTAAGGTCAATGGTGGTCTGGTCACATGACTCACATCACATGGATCATCACAAAAGTGTAATAAAGAATTCAACTCCATATTAGTATTGCTATATTCTGTCTGCCACAAGAAACACAATGATAGTACTTAAATAAAGAAGGAATGCAAATTTATCCTACAAAAAAGCATAAACAAAACAAAACAAAACGGTTAATTGCACGCACGATAATTTTTTCCCCCTGTATTATCTGAAGCAACAGCCTGTTCCTTCCTCCTCTGTTGTGAGGTGCAGCTAGACAGTTGATTCTGAGGCTCACCGTAACTAGGGTTCGATGGATGGGCAACTTGATACTTCAACAAACCCCAACCCCCAAGAAACCTCGTACAGCTCATCTTACCCAGCTAAAGTCAAGCTGTTTTTTACCACTACAAAAGCACACAGTAATCCGTTGTCAAAGAAGCTGGTGTAATCTAGGCCAAGGTGATTGAGAGAAAAAATCCAAAAACTAGTCTATCTCCAAAATCATGTTCATGTGTTTGAGTAATCGAGTAATACGTTCATCTATATCTACATCACATTACAGCTTTGAGTTCTACATTCATGCGATCATGTATTGTCCAGTAACACGGCACATATATCCCGATCATTGCCAAAACAGTTCACCGTCACTTTTTTACAGTAACTAAAACGGAACATGCCATTGGTATTACTTGGGAAGCCATTCAGTAACGAAACCTTCATTGTCCATTTTTCCACTCATATTCCCGAAAAAACTCCAGCAATTTTTATCCTGCATCATTTGTTTTTATCTTGCTTCAGCTGCATTGTCACAGTAGTTGCTATAAGTTTATGTTAGGCAACACATAGGGGAACTAGAAATTGTTTACCTTTAAAAAGGAGACCCCAATTAAATACATCCTTCTATCCTTTGTTCAGCATTGTTATATCCTGACAGCGCCTATTACCTGTATAAGGAAAGAGAACCAAATGGAAATAAGCTCACAATAAGAACTGTAGATTTCAAACAAGTTGGTACACGAAAAGTGAAATAGAAGTAGCTAAACAGAAAGAATATAGATATGCTCAACCTGTATATTCCCCAAGGAACAGTACCGAAATATTCTTTGGTTGACATAATATCTCGTGGAACAGTACCGAAATCCCAATCACCTACAATTCAGATATGAAGAAGAAGCAAAACTATATAAGTTTTTCAGATGCCGAAATGAAACAGACCTCAAGTTTCCAACTTTACTCGTTATCTTTCCATGTACCCACATTCAGAACTAAGAACAGAATCGACTCACATGGTACAAATCACAGCTTTTTCAGCGGGAATGGAAAACCGAAAACCACAACACAATTAAGTTGTACTTAGCCTCCTGAATCTTTCTCGCACAGTTTTAACATATTGCCCATCACATTCATGCATAAGCGCAACATAAAGCAGCTCCCCCAAGTGCTTTTAACCTAGGACATAAACATACACCACATATATGATTAAAGGTGAATTGTAGAGAAAGAGAAGAATAGAACGACGGACAAAACATTCAAGCTTGTAACGGCATCGTACATACCTTGTCTTCTTAAGCAACACAGCTTCTTAAAGAAGGAAACACCTATCTCTCAGCCTTTTCTGGCAGTAACCTCCAGACTAGGGTCACTTACACAGTTGAATGATTGGCCCACCTTTACCGTTTTCCATATCATTTCTTTCTTCTGCACCTTATAAGATTTAATGTTTTGAAAGCCATTTCCAACCGATCATGCAAATTTTGAGTACTTCCATCTTGAGCTATCAATTCCCTCCCATCTAAATCCATCAGAAGCATTTCTCCCTTCTCACGACTACTTTCTCTACAAACAGCATCAATAAGAACAGTGTAAGTTGTGGTATTGGGACAGAGATCCCTTTGCTTCATCTGCTCATACAGTTCAAATGCACGGGCAACATCACCATGACCACAGAAGCCAGCAATGAGGACATTGTATGCAACAACATCAATTTTCACACGATTAAGTTCCATTATATCCAGTAACTTCAAAGCTTCTTCAAAGTTTTGTTCTTTGCAAAATTTGTGCATCAGAGTTGTGAAAGTAGCAACTGTTGGAATGATTTTCACGCGAAGCATGCAATTGAGAACCAGCATTGCTTCTTCCATCTTACCTCTCTTCACAAGCCCTCTAACAATTGCACTCTCAGCTAAATCTCGAGAGGCAATACCGAGTGCCTCCATTTCATCTTTTACCTTGAACGCTCCTCGTATATCCCCCACTTTGCACATACCAGTAATCAGAGTGGTGCATTGTCTATCTGTGGGAATACATCCCTTTCCCAACATTTCATTCAATATGGTACGATATTCTTCAAAATCAAAGTTTCTTCCGAGTCCCTTTAGTATGGCACTATAAGTTTCTCCATTTGGAAATACTCCTAACAAATTCATTGTATTCAACAGATCAAAGGCCTTTCCCATCTCACCCCTCTCACTAAACTTAGTAATTAGAAGGTTAAATGTAAATCGATCTGCCACAGTACCTTCCACAGTCATCATTCTTAAAATTTTAAGCCCAATGTCAAGCATGCCTGATTTGCAAAGCCCAAGAATTAGAGAATGGCATGTCAATTTATCAGGAACAAAACCTCTCATTATCAAGGTATTGTACAACTCAAAGCATTTAGATATTTCCTGTTTTTTCGAATACCCATGTATCAGGATATTATATGTAGCCAAATTAGGGGACAGATTTCTACTCTTCATCAGAGAATAGAAATAGTTCACCTTATTCATTTGACCCATTCTAGAGTACCCATCTATAATTACATTCAAAGCAACTATATCTCTGCACAAACCTTTCTCCACCATTTCTTCACAGAGAAAAGCAGCAGCCTTTGGCTGTGCAGCCTTGAAAAGTCCGTCTATTAAACAGGTGTACATAACCTCGTTTAGAAAGAAAGCTTGTCTTTCCATTGCTTTTCCAAATAGAAGAATCGCAGCAACCACCTTGCGTTTCCTACACAACCCAAAAAGCAGACTGGCATATGTGTAACTATCAGGGAGAAGATTATTGTTGACCATCTCACCCAAAAGAGCTACTGCCAATTGCAAATTTCCAGATCTACATGTCTCAGCTAGTAAAGTGTTGTACATAACCGCGTCTATGGCACAAGGAATGTATTGAAGTTTCTCCAAGAATTGCTTTGCCTCCTCTAAGTTTCCTCCTTTGCATAGTGCTTTAAGTAGACTCCCATAAGTATAAAGACTAGGGTGATGACCTAGGTCAATCATCTCATCAAACAAGGAAAATGCCTTTAAAGCATCACCTATGTTTCCATACCCATTTAGCATAGAATCAAAAGTAACGGAATTTGAAACTGGACCAATCCTATCCATGTGCTGCATGAAATCCTCTGCCTCTTGTACTCTTCCTTCTCTACAAAGAGAAGAAATTAGAAGGTTACAAGCAAAAAGGTTCCCGTCATGGCCATTACGATTCATAGTATGGTAAACTTTCATAGCTTCAATGACATTTCCTTGCACGCAGGAGTTGTAGATCAAAGTAGAGTAAAGGATGCTATTTGGTACACATCCAGCTTTATACATCTTACAAATGATCTCCTTTGCATTTCTTGTCTTTCCTGCTCTGCAAAACCCATTTACAAGCACTGAATAAGTGACAACATCAGGATTTACACCATCCTTGAACATCTTATCAAGCAATTGTACACCTTCATTGAGTCTCCCCTTTTTGCATAACCCATCAACCAACATTGTATACGCGACCGAACCAATAACCACACTACTCTTTCTCATTCTCTCAAGAAGCCTTTTTGCAGAATTTAACTTGCCGCACTTGCATAGCCCATCCAAAATAGCTCCATAACTAACTTCATTAGGCACTAATCCTTTGGCTTCCATGTCATCCACAAGTCTCAAAGCTTCTCCAAAATTACCTCTGTGACAATGCCCACCGATCAAAGCATTATAAGTAACACAATTTGGTGAAAGATTAAACTTTGACATCTCATCAAAAACTTTAGCAGCTATTCCGAGCTTCCCCTCTTTGGCAAACCCATTAATCAAAGTATTATAGGTGACTTCATTCGGGAACACCGTCTTCTTCCTCATCTTTTTCAACAATAAGTAACCTTTGGAACTTCTATTGTTTCTACACAAATCATCTATGAACATGTTATATGTACACACATCTGCTTCAAGACCCTTACAACACATAAGGTCAATCAGCTCAGAAGCTGCTTTGTACCTTCCCTTCTTACAATACCAATACAGCAAAGTATTGTAAGTAACTACAGTCGGAACATAACTGGCTTCTTCCATCTTCCGAAGGAGATAACTTGCTTTCTTCAGCTTTCCATCGACACACAGACTTTGTAACAGTATATTGAAAGTACAAACATTAGGACAAATTTTTCTCGCCAGCATTTGCTTGAAAAATGACCAAACAACCCCTGAAGGCTGCTCCTTCGCCAATGACGCCAATATCATATCACATGTATAAATCGACGGCCTAAACCCTCGTAAACCCATCAAATTGAAAGTCTCTATAGCATCTTCAACCATTCCTTTTCGCACATAAAGCCTAATTAGAACGTCGAAAACTGACGGATTAGAATTGCAAAGAGGGTACGTGTCCATGAGAGCACCGAAAAGCGAATTGGACCCAGTACCCATTTCAAACAACTGGGTCAAAATAGTTTTGGCAGAGTCATACATTCTAGCCCTAATCAGTATGTGGGTTGTAATACAATACACATGAGTGATGTGATCCATCCCCAAACCAGGTTGTGTAATTACCCAGTTGAGAAATTTCAAAGCCAGCTTTCCATGAACTGGTCTGAGTGAAGCCAGTGTGTAGTCCATGTGATTCAGTGATTCCCAACGGTCTATAGTGAGGATTGTGTAGATACTACTCTCCATTTCTGAACCTGTATCCACAAGCATACAAATTAAGAGAGAGAGAGAGAGAGAGAGGGAGAGAAAGTTACTGCAAAATAACTAGGCCACTCTTATTCATTATTATGTAGCAGTGTTTTGTTGTTAGTTTCTTTCTTCCCCGTGTGGAGCGATTTCTTGGATTATTATGTACACGGCTTCACTTAAGGGGTTACCCACCTCATGCAATTGATGTAGTGTCCCGTTAATGTTTCTCTTTGAATGTAATTCTTCTGTCGCTTGACAATGAAAAAAAAAAAAACTCTACTTCATGATAGAGATAAAAAGACTACCGAAACATATTTGTAGAGAGAGAAGTGTACCAGATGTTGGCGTTCTGTCTACTCTTTCACCAAATCCTCTTGAAAACCCCATGTGAGAGAAAGTTCTGGGTTTGGGTAATTTACGGCGGAAAAGATGGGGTCTTTTGGCTGTGGAATAACTCAAACGGAGAGGCATCACATCACTGATCCTTAGTTCTTCTTCTTTGCTATAAACTGTGATACAACCAGAGTTTGTGTGGGGTTGTTTAGTTCAGTGGGGTTGAAGAAGATGCGGGGAAAAGAGAAAAAAAGGGGGTAATTTATTAGTAAGAGGAGTGACTTCCGCAACCCTTTTTACTAACAACTAGGTGCACCTTCGTGCACAGCACGAATGCATGCCCGTTGAAGGGAACAAGTTTTGATATAGGCTTGATATGTCTTGTTTGTATATCAACCCTTCCTCTTCAAGTGTTCTGATAGATTCACTGGCAAGAAAACAATAAGAAAGATAATTAAGGGCGTGATTGTGCATAATGAGAGAGAGAGAGAGAGAGTACATGATCTTCTCCATAGGAAGTTTTAGCTTCTGGGACAGTTCATCCCTATGTACAACTTTTTCCCGTGCACTGCAAACATAAATTGTTCTCAAATGTTGCTAAATATCAGCAATATGCACTAAGGATACATTAAGCATTAGAGAAGGGATATGACAAGAATTTTAAACTTAGGATCATGAGAAATTAAAGCTCAACTGTTCCAATATTGTTGCTGAATGTAACACATTAAAGGCATTGCTTAATCTCTGAAACTGGTAATATCGGCCCAAAAAAATCATAAAACAAGCAGACAATCAATTACTCAAAAGTTTGAAGGTTGCTGCAGATAATCAAGCACCATTTGATCAAATCCCTTCAGTCCCTCTACACTAAATTGCCCAGAGAACTGGGGAGGAAAAACAACCAAATAGGATATTTACAATACTAAAGATATCACAACAAAAGTTAGTTTTCCCAATATGAATCTCATACATGATTTGGTGGTGCTGACTGATATATCCATTTGATCCATCCCTCGAAGCTGTGTTTGTAGATGGAGTCACAGAATGAGACTGAGTTGTAGCATCTCCTTGCTGCTGTAAGCAGAATAAAGACAATCAGCTATACAAGACCAGGGAAGGCATTTCTGAACACAAGCAAGTGCTTATTTGGTGTTTTTTTTTTTGGAGACAATTAGAACCACGAAGGTGTTAAATATTTATACCTTTGTTATGGAATTTTGCACTTGGAAATGTATACACTCGATGAAGTGGAATGTAAGCTCATCGAAGTTTGTCACGGGCCTGAAATGAGTCCAAAATAGCTCTTTAAAATTTAAATTAATGACTTGTGATAATTGCAAAGGAAGCGCACCGCCAATTGATGCATGCTACAGAAACGTAAGGCAGTGTGATGAACAGGTAAGATTTCCTTGACTAATCATTGCACTTCGATCTAGACGCAAGCAATGACATACATCATACATGCATCGTCGTCTATCCGCTCCACTATATAAATGCATGCTACCGCAAACATGGTTACAGTACGTACAGCCACAGATGACAGAACTATAGACTACAGACTTAAAGGCATTTGCAGAAAGCATTATACAATTTAAATAGCGAAGAAAATCTTCAAAGCTGTTCAAGTAATTCTACAGCTTGACAATGATATAACAGTCAATTTTTTCAAGCTAACACTAACAAATATGTTTGTCTATCACAATCAAATCTCAAGCTCCTCTAGCACGGACAGTGAAACAGATACGGGGCAAGAAAATTGTAAATAAATGGGGGGACACGGTAAAAAATTTGTATACATGTACTGATATTTAGTTGTTACTTATGTGAACATTCCATCCAGAAACGATCAAAACTAATATCTTTCTAATTCTTATTGTTTCCTTTTGAAATATTACAAGTCAAACAAGAGTTATTTTATCAAAATTAATTTATTCGTACTTTTTTCATTATATTTTTTGATTTTATATCCTCAAAATGAACTTTCAGCTATAAATTGATCCTTGTCATGCTTCCATTCACGTTCAAGATCAGACATGGCTGTCCCCAAAGTGTCCCCTGGTTAAAAATAACTAAATTGATTGGATGAACCATGGTGCATCTCATACATGTCCCCATTTGTCGAAGCATGCCACATGTGCCCCAGCGTCAATACAGATACAACAAGTAGGTAAGTGTGTTGGTGCTCCATAGGAAATTTAAATTCAATAAAAGTAACCCGGCCCACAAATTGTTTCAAAGTTTCCTCCTGATGATCAGACATTTTGCCCCTTTTGAGGCAAATTAATGCTGCAGACCCCTTTATCAGTTTTCAATCATGAAGTGACCATGCATAGCAATTGACTCAATTATTAGGAAAAGGGGGGTAAAGCCATCTTTGCATACGTACTTAGACAAAGGAAACAAGTAAACGAATGTTTCACACTTCAAATTTTCCAATGAAATGGAATTGAAGTACATTGCATCATGTATGTACTCCAGTGTAAAATCTGAAACGGATACAGTAAACAATTGACTAATAGAGTGTCACTTGAAAAGGACAACCGTCTCTCACCTCTAATTCTGTAATTCATGTGGCATGCTTTTATCAAAGTTTACACCACAATGGTTGACAAAATAGAAGACTCTTGCACGTTATAAATACTCTAAAGCATATTCCATAACAAAGTCCATCCAAAACACGCCAAATACAGATACAGATGTTATGAAAACCATCCTTTGCTTCCATCCACATGTATAATTTAACTTAATAAAACCATGAATGGAAAAGAACCGACTATCGACATAAAACAAAAATGCCACAAGCAACAGATGGAATTATTTTGAATTAATAATTAAAACAGAAATTCAAGTAATAGATATACTTAACAGAAAAAAGCAACTAACTGCTTACTGCCTTTAAAGATTTTTAGGCGCCCATTGACACAAACATATATTCCATCTCTGTGCAAAGAAAAAGAAATCATAAACAAAACACCGTGAAAATAACGCATCCTACAAGAAAATCAACAGACTCAATTCACAAAGTTAGACAACAAATCTCCATAAATTCGTATGAGATTGGAAACCTACTGTATGTCTTCCATTTCCTTGGTATCAAAAGCTTGTAGCATGGGATAGATATTTCACATTTAACAATGTGTCACAAACAGCTCTAATTATAAATAGTTCATGTTATTATTTTCCATGAGTTCACCGCACCAACAGAAATTGTATTGCCATAGCGTTGGAGTATAAAACCATAAATAACTAATTAATTTATGAAATCAACAACGGATAATCACAATACATCAGCACACAAATCCCTTAAGCCATCTAAACTCACAGGCAAAATAGAAACTTTATATATTTAAAAATAAATTCCAGTTGGAAATCAAATTCCATATGCATGGAATATAAAACTCTGAATAAGTAATCAATTTATAAAATTGACAATCGATAATTGCAATACATTGAAAGACATATAAACTTGCAGCAAAAATACAAACTTTATTCATTCAAAGACAAAATCCCTATGGAAATCACAGGTATATACATCCAACTCAGAGAACTCAGACTTTCTTAATGCACAAACTGTAACCAAAACTATAATTCTGGGGAAGAAGGAAAACACATTTTAACAACAAATCCCTCAAGCCATTTAAACTTTATTCAAAGGCGAATTCCAAACGGAAATTACAGGTATATACATGCAAAGACAAATTCTGAACGGAAAACGCAGCTATTTACATCCTAAGACAAATTCCGGGCGAAAATCACAGCTGCATACATCCAACCCAGAGAAATTAGCACTAACAAACACTCGCAGAGCCGGCAAATCAGATAAAAGTAATAAAATTCAAAGGAAACCCCAGAAAAGAGCAACAGAGACAGGGAGAGGAAGGTATTATACAGGGGAAAACTCCAGAAAAAGCATGCTAATAACAAAGACATGGAAAGCCAGCAAATCAGAAAAGACAAACAAAATTCAAACGAAACCCTAGAAGACAGCAAGAAGGACTGAGAGAGTAAGAGATGCTACGCGTAAGAAAACTCTAGAAATAGTGTGAAAGACGCCAAGATGTCGCATCTTCCTCTCCCTCTTTCGGTCTACAAACCTGTTCGTCTTTCGCTGCCTCTGTTCGTCTGTGTTGTGTGGGGCGAAAAAACAGAGACGTGGGCGAAAGGAAAGGGCTGCGCCGGTGGTCGCCGGGGGTGGTGGTGGTCGTCGTCGTCGTCGGTGGCTGGCTCGGTGGTGGTCGGCGATCGTTCCTCCTCCTCTTCCTCTCTCTCTCTCTCTCTCTTCGTCGAATCCGCGAATGTATTTGCGCGTGGGTTGTGGGATAGAAAGCTGGCTACGTGGCAGCATGTGGTACCCCAAGCCCGCGGGAAATTACGATTTTAGACAGCCAAAACCCTATACCCTGGAACTTCCGGGGACATTATTGGAAAAATTGGACCAAAAATGGCATCCCCCAATCCCGTTCTTATTAGTATTTAGGAGAGGAGAGATAGGAGATTAGGAGGATGGAAACACTCCATTTTTTATTTTAGGGTGTGAAATTACCAAAATATCCTTTTATTTTATAATTATTTCTTTTTTGTTGCTATCCAAATGAAATGATTTTTGTACAAAATTTGATCACATTTTGGTAATTTTACACTCTAAAAACAAAAAGAGAAAAGTGTGATTAGTGAAACGGGAAGTGCGCGAAAATCACTCCCTTTCGTAAGGGCTAGTTAACTTTATTTTAAGATTTTCGTCTAAATGGTATTTTTTTTTACGGTCTTATCATCAGTTTAAGTAAATGCTATTCGCACGACATCGAGATACCGGAGAGAAATGACCACAATATTGGAAATTTGGAGCACGTGAAGCTTATACAGACACTGGGTAAAGACAAAGTCAAATAACAAACTCCAAAATAAACCATTCTCTCTAAATTAACAAACTCATCCATTTCAGTTCGTTGAGTCAGATACCAGAGGAGCGGTAAGAATTGGAATAGGCCAGTTGATCAATAGATAATAGTAATAATAAAGAAAAAAAAGATGCGCCAAAGATTAAAGATTATACAAACGAGTGACTAATGCTCTCCAGAAAAATATGTACATTCTATGAACCTGTCAAGCTGACAAGGTACTACCAAAAGAAACAGTTTCCTTTTACTATTTAAGCGGATAATTAGGGCTTCATTTCCAAACCACCACACCACAGAGATCGATCGGTGCATTTCAAAAATACAATTTTGCAGTTTGTTTCCCAACAGAGATCTCCCCCAAAAGTATGATAATGGCACTCCAACCCGAATCAGTCCCTCTCTATCTGCAAGATAGGGAGAAAAAAAAAATGAAGTCAAACAAGATAAATTTGGCATCAAAATGAAGTCAAACAAGATAAATTTGGCATCACTTGTCCATCAAGGGCAAGCGGGCAACATTGAACCATATGTGACCAAGACAATATGTAGGATTTGTATTTTCCAAAGTACCAAACGATATACAGATTAAAGAAGAAAAGTATACAGATTAAAGAAGAAAAGTACGATCAGAGTGGCAGATAAGATAAAGAGAGGCAGACGGAACAAAGCCAGAAACCACAACCACTGCCCTTGGAGGCCACGTGGTGTATTGTCACTATGCAAACCGTGTGATAGGAGCTCAAATCTCTTTGTACAGTTATGTTTCCAAAATATTGTTTCCCATAGGCTTGGTTCTTGGTTTAAAACAGATGACAAAAACTCAGGCTCAGTAAGCAATCCTAAGAAAATGGAACCAAATTATACACGGCCAATTGACTCCTCGTTGTCCCCATCATAGAGGGTGTTCCTGGTGCCTCAATGACTGACGACGTTGGCCATGACTCTGGGTCTGATTACCAAGGTGTCCTAGGTTCTCTATTTCGATTAAAGTTTCTCTCATGCCACAAACATCCAGGAGGTCTAATAGGGCCCAAGCAAGAGCTGAATCCCACAAGCTCGGATAACATCACATACTTGGTAGGGGGCAGGATTGTGTCAATGATATGAGAGGCTATACCTATGGGGAGGTCAAGCAGTAGAGCCATATATCTATCATTCTAAATTTCTAAAACAACTGGTTTCTCATGTCCTCTCCACTTCTCACAAACGGCTTATCATCCTCTGCGTTGTCCTCTTTTGAAAGAGACAAAATTGCACCTTACATAACACAATCCGCAAAATGGTAGGGAAGAAGTGAAAAATGAAATCCAAGAGTAGACAAAGCGAACAATTTGTTACCTAGACTCGTCTTTAACAAGAATGGAGAGGTTGAGATCCAAGTACATAGGTAAGTTAGAAGCAGGATCCTTCTAAAAAGGTGCGCTCCCAAGACGGGAGCTGGAATCAGCGCTCCCAAGATGGGAGTTTGACAGGAGAATGGGAGCTTATCGGGCCGTCAAGGCAGTTATTCTCTTACTTTTAAGGGAGTTATGCCATTGTGGAACAAGAATGTGAAAATCATCTCAGTCAAGAAGTTTTGCAAATTGAAAATATTTAACTTCCAATAATTACCCTTTAAGATCGGGAAAATTCTCAAGAAGTATCACTTTTCCTTGAATGATTAAGTATTTAAAGATATTACATACATATTTATATATAACCTATATACGCTCCTTAGGCGCACCCAACCTTAGGAGGGTGCCTCCTCTCCCCCGCACCCGATCCTGCTTCGTGCTAGGCGAGTTGTTTGGGCAAATTATGCAATTTTCCAACATCAACAAAGCCTTAAAGTGTAACTTTAAGCATGTGACTACTTGAACCTTGTTTCCAAGGTATCACAAAGCACAAATATAATATGGGACTTGCAATGTTCTAGACTAAATGCTTCCTCAATGAGTGTCAGACTACAATGTCGGACACATATTGCATATCCTCAAGTGTCTGACACGTACTTTGCCTTCTTACAACTAACAAGAATCCATGTAACATGGGAAAAAAATTGTTGTGTCCAATTAAACCAAATAAAAGCAAGCCCTAAACAACACCACCATAAGGCATGTAGTCCTGTCTACAAGAAAAAAGAAAAAAGAAAAAGAAAATTTTATCGGATGCATGCCTCGTAGAATATTTCAATTGGAAATGTTAACTGCACTACTATAAGCTATTACTACCATTTTAACAGGACTTAAAGCAGAAAGAATATGCAAATTGAAGTTGGTGCCAAGCTAACACGTACATGGAAATTGAAGATTAAGTTATAGCAGTACGGGAGTGATGATGCAATGAAGGCTTTCATATTCAACCAAAGCCAAATCCTTCACTAGCTTCATGGATAGCAAGGAGTAAGCGTTCTTGAAGCTGTTCCTTGGAGGCATACTCAGGGAGGTCTAGTTGATTGAAGCTGCAAAAATTAAAACAACAGGCTTTTCAGACTCACCCATCCTACAGAAAAAAAAAGAAAGGAGAAAAATAATTGCACACGGTAAACAGCAAGTAATCTAAGCACCAACCAGGTATGAGCTGATGGTAGCCGCACAGGAGCACCATACGCTTTGTGAATCTGAAACCTCTGAGGACCAGAAATGCCTTGCAATGCTTTAAAACCCTCTAAAGGAACCTTTGGCACAAAAAAATAAAGGTATTCAGTGATATAGAAGCACATTACTTATACCCAGCACTAATGCTTTTACTTATACCATCTAATGAGTCACAATAAATGCATCAATACATGTACTACGTAAAGCCCATCAGATGGTGGTTAATGTCATGTCAGATGGTAGCCAAATGCGTTACCAAAATGTCATCACCATAGCATTACCATACGTACAACTTTTTTTTTGATAAATCCATAGAACAATAGAGATTAAACAAATCAAACATATTGGATCGCAGTTTCTCAAAAGAAACACAAACTCAGTACTAAGATAATAGTAGAATGACTATCTGCCATGGACAGGAAATGGAAATAAACATGGAAGAAGATAAATCACGTGTAGGAGATCTAATACATAGCACAAATCATCTTGCAGTCATATAGATCATAACAAATGTAACTATTATAAGAAAATAGATGCTATTTCATGTGGGGCATCAAGTTACCTTCGATGTACCAGTCACAAACTGCAGCAATCTTGCCATATCCTCCTTGTTAAAAGATTTGACAACCTCCCAAAACCACTGAATAACACTGGAGGCAGCAGTATAGCCAGTATACTCGGTGTTGGCCTTCAGATCATCCACTGCAAGGAAGATAACATCAATATTTCATTTATCCAAAAAATTACTCCAAGTATACTGCAAATAGTAAAGAAGGGCGACAGCATGCCAACTCACAATCAATTTCTGGAAGCCCACTTATTAGAAGCTCAAGCTCTTTATCATTGAAGATTGAGATAAGTTCTCGAGGTATCATTTCAGTGAAACCATCCAGGAAGGAATTAATTTGAGGGCGGATAGCATTTGTCAGAATATGATCAGCCACAAGGTCCACATACTCATGCTTTGTTTCTTCTGTGACCCTTGTGTTTCTTCCTCCAGGTTTAAGTTCATAATCAGTAACCTTTCACAAGTAAAATAAAAATTAGGTATGATTTCAAACGAGGTTAACAAGGATGGTCAACTAAACTTCTGACCTCTTCTAACAAAAGCAGAAAAACAATTAGATTTTTCCCAAAAAAAAAAAGTAGATCAATGCATAAGTCAAAAGATGGGAGGAAACAATACCTCCGTTTTCTCATAGAGGATATGCTTCTCCTCATCCGCATCCATGCTGAATGTTAGATCAGGTATGTCGCTGACGTCGTTCTGAGATAGGGAAAAAGCAAGAACCATCGTTGTTCATAAAATGTGTGAATTGAGGGAAGTAGAAGGGAATACTATTGAAGTAACTTACCTCCAGCATCCACTTCAAGTTCTTGTAGTAGTCCGGATCTATAGCCTCTATGTCGTAATACGTCACCTTCACACCAAGTATGTGCTTGTAGAAGGACCGAGTGAAATAAACATCCAACAATTGCCCATCAAACAGTGCCTTAGCAACCTATACAGAATACTTGCAATATAAGTTATAGAATATCAAAGGTTCAACCGACATGCAGTTGATTTGGACACAAATAAAAGGAAATGACACCGCCCTAATCAAGAGAGAAAACTCTGAATGGTTATGAAAGACTTACCACACGGCCCACAAATTTGAAATAAGAAAGATGTTCAGTCTGGTAGACAGAGTTGGGATTTGGTTGAAAGGTTGCGTTGTTTCCCACAGTGGTGAAAAGCAAAGCTCCCTTGTCGAATATTACCCTGGACAGTAATTGATACCACTCTCTTGTCAAACCACCAGCATCAATACCCTCTTCACCTTGAAAATGTACATTTAGTCTACCCTTCAGGTCCTGACTAGTTCGCATCCGCAATTGATTATACGAATCCTCTAGGACATATGCACGTCGAACACTAACCCGCAGTGGGGCAGGTAGGTGTTGCTCATGCTGCTGCCTGATTCTTGAACGGAAATAGGCTCTTTTGTTGTCAAAATCAATCAGCCTCGGGGCCTTCAGCATCATGGAAAGGGATTTCTCCAACAAACCTGGATTCTGCCTCACAAAAGCATTCAGTAATCGGCGATGCTTCTCAGCAAACTTTCCAAAAGTGACAGCACCATCAAGCCTTTTTCGTAAATCAACTCCACCTTTGGTGGGTGATGGAGCCGAAGTGCCCGCAAACTCTTTGACTTCTCTGGCAGTTATGTCGGCATGATCTTGCTGCATGGTGGCATTGTTTGATTGCAATTTCTCACATAAAACAAAGAAAGACTCAATGAAAGGCAATAATCTTAGAGTTCCAGGAGGAAGAGGAGGAGATGAAGATAAGGATCCAGACACATGTTCCCCAGCATTTGTATTTGACAAAATCGAAGAGAATGAGCTCTGGGCCAATCCTGCCTCAGTTGTGCTTATGCAGTCACTCAGTTCTTGCCATAATGGCTCGAGCGCAACACTTAAATTCCACATAATGGAATGCTCTTCCGCTTCTCCATCACCTTCCATCTTATTCCCATCAACATTAGGTGAAGTAAGAGAACTAAGTGTCTGAAGCACGCGAAGAATTGCATGGCCGGCCATAGACCCAGCACTCAAACCTAGCATGTGTGTATTCCTCAATGTAATGAGCTCGCTGACGGCTGAATTGCTCGAACTGTGAGCCAGCTCTGAAAGCTCTGAAATAAAGAACTTTCGATGGGGGGCAGCAACAGAGGCCAACTTCATTAGTACCTCTCCAGCAAGTGTGTAGACTTTGTCAGAAAGCCTAAACATTACATAGCGGAAGTTAAACGCACATTCACTGCAGCAGGGAAAAATATAGACAAAAAAGAGACTACAAAGCACATCCAATGAGTGTGAGAGCACAAAACAAAATTGATTAATAACCAAAAAGAATATGTAAACAACTTCAGTAGTTACAACAAGTGGTTTCTTTGCTAACCCAGCATCAAAATTCAGAATTGAACCGGTGCATTAAATACATAAGCAAAAATTTAAGACAGCCAACTTTGGCGGAAAAAAGCCAGTATAACATACCCCTCATGGCCAAGAAGGCTGCAAACATTGTGCAAATCAGCTTGTGGGAGCTCCAAGAAGATATTCAATTTATCAGCGCCTCTCTTCTTATCTGATGTGGAAGACTCAGCCCCGGCAATTTTATCATCTTGAGTAGATTCCACTTCAGACAACGGCATATCTTTCTTAACACCACCTGTAGCTTCATCAGGAGATATATCCTGGGGAATGGCTGCTGCCTGTTCAGATTGGAGTTGACATTCCAACTTTGATGCTGCGGTGCAGACTACAACTTGAATCAGACCCATGACCTGCACCATATTGATGAACCGATAACTATTCAATTTTCCAAATAGCAATACAACCAAATCTAGTTTAGGACAGACCATGGGCTACAAGGTTGAAGCATAAGTCCTACCTGCTCAAGATGAGCACTGCTGCGTATGAAAAGTGGCTGACTTAACAATCTAAGGAACAATATCAAAGGAATGTCCAATCTCCGAATGCTGAGTGACAGGTTTGATAAATCTTCTCCTTCAATTTTCTCCTTCCCTTTGTCCTTCGTAATTTCTGGATGGTTTGGATTTGAATACTCCGGAACAAGTGAGACGTCAAAGTGGAACAAGATGCTGGCAACTGCAGAATGGTTGGTGGCCAGATATGTCAAAATCTCAAGTACCCGGCGCAACACCAAGGGTGGAAGACCTGTAGACAGAAGAACTTTCACATAATTCAACATGCGAACCTAAAGAATCAACGATGGAATGTTAAGTCAAATCGAAAGGAAAGCAGGTACCATCCACCAATTGAGATCGTCCATAAACCACATTGGATTGACAACCATAAAGCCTCTGGGAATTAACTGTCGTCAATCCACTGACAGGGCTTTCGGTCTCAGGCTTGATTGTGTCAAGTAGAAGCCGAACCAGAGTTGGTCTTGTAACACTGTGCGCACAAAGATTCAGCAACAGCCTCTGTAGAAGGCCTTTCCCAAGAGGCTAACAGGAAGAAGAAAAAACAGTCACCAACTAAATTGAACCTTATAATTCTAAAAATTAAAAATGTTATGCCACAAAAAAAAACTGACAAAAAACTCCGGTGCTCCCCCAAGAAGCTCCCTTATTTCTATCTATTAAAGGATATAAACTACCTGCGCCAATCTTAGGAGTCGGATCAATGCTTTCAAAGCATGTGCATCCAAAAGCGGCTCCCCTTCAATTTCCTTCAACTTCAAGCTATCTGCAAGAGCAGAAAATGCCCTTCGGCCTACTGTAACACCAACACCTCTGTCCATCACTGTATGTCTGTCAAACCCTAAACCATTCCTCCGAGTGTTAAGTCTGTGGCTACTTCCAAAAAGGCTGCGAGCCTGATAATGACTCATTGCTCTGTCCCTGAGCATTTGTGCTTCAGCAAGTAATGTAGAAGGCAATGCTGACAAAACTGCCTCTGAGCTAGTTAAAAGAACCTGAGATAAAAGCAAATGCCAGGGTTATCCCAATTCTCAGAGAGTAACAAGCAGCAAAGTTAAAGTCTCAAGGTGCAAACCTCTTCACGTAAATCGGCAGGAAGAGTAGCTATGATTGAAGCATTGTCCATCTCAACCGGTTGTCCTTCAGCAAGCTGTGCTACCCTCTGTGCTCGTTGTTGGGCCAAAACTTCTGCTTGAATTTCCGGAGGAAGTGCAGCTAAAAACTCTGGATCAATATCTTCAGCTGAAGGTGGGGCATAAGTTGGATTTGGTGCAGATTGAGCTTGCTGGGAAGCTAGTACTTCTGCCCTGAGATCTTCAGGAAGTGCCTCTAAGAAGGTTGGATCGATACCATTCGCATTTGGAGCCTCGTTATTCAAACTTGTTTGATCAGTCTGAACAGCATCTTGAGCAACCAGAGAGTTCTGCCCTGACAAGGGTTCATCCACCCCAACCTGAGAAGGTAGGGGGAGTTGCTCAACTTGATTGCCTTCCATGACCTCATTGTTCATATCAACATCCAAACCTCCATTGCCCGGAGATTCAAGACAATCACCTGGGTTAGAAATCTCAAAGCCAGAGGTTAGCAATGCATGAGTACTAGACTGGCTATCTGTTGCTGAAGATCCCTCACGGCCCAAATCCTGAAACAGCACATCATAAAGACCTTGTAAGAGCGTAAGAAACCTTTCATACTATGTATAGATGAGGCAGAAAAAAGATTTATGACTGTCTATACCTGTCCATTGAGGGTTTCATTTCCTTCACCAATTTCCATGCTATCATGACCATCCAAAGCATAGTTCCCAGTGACCACATCACTCAACATAGGCTCATGTTCCTGCAGGCATTCATTGGCTTCAACAACCTGTGGATTGCTTTCTTCTTGATGAGGAACACTTTCAACCATCTGATCAGTTTCATGATGAGAAGCTTCAACACCATTCTCATGATGCTGACCTCCAGTCTGCTGACCACCAGTACTATCATTTGCTAGGAGAACATCTGACTGTGAATTTTGTAACTGCCTTTCGGACGAACTGTTGTCAGGAGCAATACTGCGTAATTGAGATGTGAACTGTTCCTCCATTGCCTGTGCAATACTTGCAGCTAGACCACCTGCTTGTGGCTGACCATCGTCTGTCCATCTACCATCACCTGGTCCTCTTCTGGCTGGCAAACGCAAAGACTCCAGACCCACAGAGAAATCAGCCAAGGGTGGTGGTGCCGCACCACCCAACTGGTCACCAAACAGATTAGCTGGTACATGATCATAGGGAAGAACAGGGGCATCAAACATGAAGAACTGAGATACATCAAAGCTTCCAGCAGAGGGTTCCACTTCCCTGGATGAAATGAGGTCCCCAGACTGGGATGGCCTCAAGAGGAGAGGGTGTTGAAGACTGTTTCCTTCTGTAACAGATTGCTCAAAGGAAGTCCTACTTGTCTGGCGGCGACGTTCAAAGCCTAGAGGCCTACGAAGACCGAAAAGGTCATCCACATTCACCCCTTCAAAGGGCTCAGCGGAAACATCAATGAGACCACTTGTAGCTCCAGGTTGCCCTAGCACTTGCAAATGATCTAACCCATCAAGGGCTTCCCTCCATCTTACCTCTATCACACGGTTTTCATGAAAATCATCGTCCTCTTCTTCATCAACCATATCATCATTGTATTCATCCCCCAAACCAGCATCATCATGGTCTTCTACATCTGTATCAGCTAGAGACATCAGACCAGTACCATCTGCTGCTATATCCTCGTCCTCATCCTCCCCATCATCCTCATCCTCATCATCATCACCATCATCCCCAATGTCATCATCTTCATCCCCCATATCATCATCCGCCCTGTGCTCAACGCGAAAAGTCATCTCAATCTGGTTTCTATTGTTTAACACGTCACCTTCCTCAATTTCTTCACGCATGAAATCAATCCCAAGCTCCATAGGTGGATTAGCAATTACAGTCTCTTCCACGTCAATTCTCATATCCTGCTCCATTGACTCATTTCGGTTGTCATCATTATCACCTTGATTCTGAGATGTTCCCATGTGCTGCTGCGGCACATCTTCTGCATCACTAACTTCCCGTTGATTGCTCCTGCTCAGATTGGGCTCCCCAGTCTCAACTACCGCCAGTGTAACTGCTTGATCATCGGACCTACCATTGGAAACAGTGGACTTTTTCTTGGTAAGGGCATCGGATCGGAAGACTTGCTCACTAGCATTAGCGGCACGTGTTAGGCTTTCCAAAGCCTTAACTATAAGGTTCACTAGTTTAGGAGCCTCAGGATGGTCCAAATCAATCACCTGAAGAATGCTGGTAAGAGACTGAACCATTCCACCATCTATCATACTTTTTGCAATGTCAGGTGAGCACCCAGAACCAGGTAAGCTGCCGGAGGATGAGTTTTTCGACAAAATGGAATATACCAGGTCAGCAAAAGCAACAACCCTTTTATGTGGAAACAGGCTGCTCTTGGAAGAACTGCTCTCCGACTTTGAAAACGAAGATAAAGCTTTCACAAGTTCATTGATTACTCGCCTACGTCCTTCGCTAGAACGACCACACAAAACCACCAGAAACCATGAGGCTTTTTCAGACAACTTGCTTCTCCATTCATCAGGTCCAGCATTTTTATCTGTGGACAGGGGAAGAAGTCGATGCAAAACATGATGCAGTATGCCACCAGGTCCAGGACTTTCTAAATGATTAAATCCCCGCAAAAGGCACGGTTCTGAATCCCGTCTCAGTATAACCCCAACTGCATGGACATACATCAGAAGAATGTCACTCAACAGTTTCAAAACGAAAGTCACCTTAGCTAGTGCTGCAGATCTCTCTGATAGGTTGTCTGTCTCAACCTTCTTTGTCTCCTCAACCTTTGATTTACCCTTTACCTTTGAAGCAGCTTCATCCACCTCCATAGCAGTAGAGTAACTACCACAGTCCTCGTCACCTTTAGGCGAAGGATATTTCCATAGAATTTCAAGAAGCTGATCAATTACCTGAGTAAGATTTGCAGGAATCTTTTTGTGGCCTTTGGGAGACTTACCAGGGGCATCATGGGTGTTACTTTCAGGAATCTTTACACATTCATTAGAAGATGCTGCAATTTCAACACCAGATGCCTTAGATTTGTCCTTTTCCCTTTCCTTTGATAACACCACTATAGTCCTCCCTCCCGATGACTCCAACTGACAAACAGCAGTTGCAGCTTTCAGAAAAACCCCTGGATCTCTCGAGATAACAGGAGCCATTGATGTCAAAAATGACCGCGGGGAAACACGACCAGCATGACGATTTCCAGTAAGAGTTTGCCGTATCTCCAGTTCCATAGCTGTTTGCAGTGTCTGAGGATCCTCAAGTAAATGCCGGATGATGGCAGATGCCAGGGTGTCATATCCAGGAAAGAAGCAACTTCTTGGAAGACTAAAGAGAGCAACCAGGCCTCCCTTCTCAAGGAAGAGCAGAGCCAGAGCGTGTGTTTTTGTCAAGCGAGCACATAATTGTAGAACAGCTTGCATGACCACAGCTGGGACGTGCTGACTGATTAGGTCACACGCGACAGTCAGTACCTTATGACTCTCCTCAATAGTCAGATAGCCAGTAGATTTTCCAAAAATCTTCTCAAATGTAGTTTCAGTTTCTTCTTCATGAGTTTCTGGAGTTGATTTTCTCTCTGTAACTGCTTCCAATGCTGACAATGCATTTTGCTCAGCAGATGAATCAGGTAAAGGACCTGCTGCAATTCCTTCAGTATTATCTGAAGAAACTCTAGGCCTGGACTGTAACAAAATATCCAAGATAAGAAGCAGAGTACTAATGCATTTCGGAGCCAAAACCTCACTTCCCAAGCCAATTTGATCCCTGAAGTTCATCAATATATCAATGGCCACGGAGACAACACCATTTTTTGCAGCCATTTCTCTTGCACATCCATCTTCGGAAAGAAGCAATGCCAAAATATGAGACACCATACTCAAAGCACTTGTATCCTTCGTAAATTCTAAAGGACAAAGCTTAAGCTGCTGAATAAGATAAGACGTCACTGTTCGGCGATCTTCTCCTTTGTTCCTATTACACAGGGTTACGAGCAAGTCCGTCAACGGGAATGCCATAGAGTCACTACTCTGGAACAATTTCATCGCTGCAGAAAGAATATCATCAACAGGTGGTGCTTTTGTTTGTCCCACCTCTGTCAAAACATCAACTGATTTATCAACGCTATCAACTTTAGATGATTCTGAAGAATTCCCCAAAGATAAAGCAAGTGCCCGAGCCAGTTCATCATCCTCATGTACAGGGTCTTCAGCATGACTAAACAACCATTCCATAGCCATCTCAACACTATTTCTTTCAACGCGTCTCAATGCTTCCTCTGCCCTTTCCCTTGTAAAACCCATCTCCACAATTGTAGAAATAGTAGCTTCATCAGGTGGGGGGGCCATGAACCTCTGGTTTGTACCACCCGTCACACCACTTCGATTTCGCTTGACATCTCCAACACCAGAATACACATGAGTAACAAGAGTAACAATTGAAGTGATAAAACTAGGGCTACAACTGGAAAACATGGGATGGTTCCACACCGGAAGTATGACATCCAGAACCTGAGACTGGAGCATGCGAACAAATGCCTCTTGGTCCCTTGGAACAGGAAACAATCCAATGGACAAACCAACTGCAGGCTGAACCAGCAGTTGGGCCTGGGATGTAGAGTTTGAAGACAGGAGTGTAGAAGAATTAACAAAATACTCAAGCAATCGACAATAGCTCTGTAATGTATCAAGCAACCATGAATTGTGAGATAATTTGCTTGCTTCCCCAGGTTTCTCATGACCAATAGAAGACGTTGGAATAGAGCACGGGGGCGTCCATAATAACTGGCTTGTAGCTTCAAATGTGGTAAGTAGTTCCCTAAAGGTTCCATGGACATAAAAGTTGTTTACCATTGCTGTATAAGAAGTTCGCCGCCTGTTATCAAATGTAAGTGCAGCCATGTCACTCACAACCTTTCCAAGATAGCGGCACTTCACTGACATAGAGGTACCAGTCCCTGTGCAGGTAGAATACCCTGAGAAACTAAAAGCCTCAAGAAAAACTTTAGCAAGCGCAGAGCCAATGCTCTTTGAAGCTGAACTCAACGGTCCAGACTCAGTTCTACGACGATTTGGCGATGTGAATCCTTTGACAAGAGCGGTGAAGAAAGACCGGACAGTTGAGGCGAGTTTGTTCAGAGTTTCCGAAACAAGAACTTCAGGACTTTTCTTCTTCACATCCAGGGAAGAAGTTTCAAGTGAATTGGCTGAAACTTCTGAATCGAAGTTCAAAGCTTCTACATACCTCCCCATCCTTCCACCTCTGATCCGTGTTAACCCATGCCGACTGCGACGGTTAAAGCCTTCACCAGATCGAACTACTGAAAGAAAATCACGTTCTGCACCCCAATGAGATTGAGAACCATTCCTGACATAAAGAGGGTTCATGTATGTCACCATAGGGATGTTCCCGTCATCGTCACTCTCTCTCCCAACAGCATTGGATGCAGCTGCATCTGTATCTGCCCTTTCAGATTCTAGTTCACCGCTTTGCTTCTCATCCACCTTGGAATCACAACAGAGAGAAATCTGCCACAGTATTTCCCTGTAAGCCTTCCCAAGATCTTTCAATACATCAGCATCTGCAGTACCAAGCTCAGAGACCACAGTAGTATTTCCCTTCAACAGCGAATTGGAAAGAGACAGAATACCTTCAAGACTGGAGAGACATCTCAAGACATTCATCTGCTTCGAAGCTTCTAGCTGAACAAGGTGTGTCCCCCCAACTGAAACTAAAAGTTCGTTGGTCGACTTCAAATGCTCTCTCAAGAAAGAACATACAGCTTTAGCAAGGGAAACAGAATTCTGTGCAGAGAAGTTCTTGAAGGCCACAGAGATGCTCTGACCGACAGACATTGAAAGAGGCACTAATGGCAAAGTAAATAACTGCAGAATAGCGTCAATTCCCTTCTTCTCAACAAATATCCGACAGGTGTCAGAATTCTGAAGTATTGTTTCAAGAAGACGAGCAGCATTGCTTATACAGTCAGGAAGAAAAGACTCAACACTTACCAATGAGGCATCAGGAGTGGGCTCAGTGGACTGCTCAGTCTTATCAACCTTACATGATTCCTTGTCATCTGAGGGAGCCAAATTCTTCTCTTCCGCATCAGTTTCCATGGGAACTGGAATTGAACCACAGAGAGAATCAGTTGATGAGGATGAAGCTTCTACCCCAGACCCAATCTTTGCTATAGCATTCAAAATTTCAATCAACATGTCTACTCCAGATCCACGCAATGAAGATGCATGACGCATTAGTTCATCAAGACCACTAGACAAAGATCCAGGAGTGTCACCAGTAAGGGCACGCAGGTAGGACCTTGTAGTAAATATTTTCACAAAGCACCTCAAAGCATTGCGATCTTTAACAGCCTGAAGACCATTGTTATTGAGGCACAAGGCATCCAAGCACTGAGGTATGCATGTTATGGCTTCTGCAGAGCAGAGGACGCCATCCATTATAGCATCTATGAAGGCAGTTAGAAGACCAGCTGCTTCTAAGACGGGGAAACAAGTAGGATCTTTATGAATGAGATCACTCATGACAGTTGCCGCAAGTGAGAACACCCCACCACCAAAATCTTTTGCTCTTGTAAAGATACTGCATAAGCAATGCGGCAACAAACTCTCCTCGGAGCTATAAATACGAGCAGTGCTCCCCGGGGCATAGGTACCCAGAGATATGGCACGTAGTAAGGCTTTCATCAGTAGCCGCCGATGATGCGCAACCAATGCCTCAGAATAAAGACATTGCATGTTGTCTAGCTCCGTCGACGACCCAGCACCACCTACCTGTGAACTACTGCATTCAGAACTATCTACCTCAGTAGAAGCACATTGCTGTTTTGAACCATTTTCAACATAAGATATCTCAACTTTCAACCGTGAGATGGTATCATCTAAACCCCCCAAGTCTCTAAATAATGCAGCAGCTGGGTTGCTGTAGTCCATAAAAGCCTCTAGAATATGTACAGCCATGCTGACCAAATGCAAATGTTGAGGATCTGTATCTTTAAGAAGAGGAAGAAGTGTTGGTATGAATCCTGCTTCACGCATGGCTGCACAACCCGATGACGACGAGACCAAAACAGTGACAAGAGATAATAAAGCCTCCGCAAAAAATATAGACCACTTTGAGGAATTACTAACAATGGAATCAATGGCCTTTTGCATTAGACTAGACAGAATGCCACGGTGCCCACCTGAGGTTACAGCAGCCAACACACTAGGCTGGCGAGACCGGTCTAGACAAAGAGCAACCAAGGAAAGCAGGCTCAGAATTCGAATCTTTTCAGGAACCGCATCGTCATAGCTCAGTAATGAGACCAACTCATTAATGAACTCAGGCTCAGTGTTAAAGAAAGAGACCAAGTCATCAGTATTGCCACATGCTTGAACAAGAACTATGAATGCATACAGGCGAATGCACGTATACTGTTGCCGTGCTGCTAAAGAGCTGAAAGCCCGTGCAAACCGCAATCTTGTCAAAAGAGAGAATCTTAAACTTGGGGGTACTTTGTAATCCATGACTAACTTATTCAAAAGCTCAAGATCGGACTCTTGATAAGTATTAATGTTAGGCAAATGAATGATTTTTAAACCTTGGGTTCGCAGTTCAGCAGCCAGAAGTTCATCGGAAGATTCTTCATTTGATCCATAGAACTCGAAATGGAGGGTCGAACCAAGCTCATAAGCAATCGGCTCAGATCCATCATCTATGGCACACGTAACTAATCCAAGGCCTTCATCCTTTCCCCCCCAACCCTGTGCAAAAGCAAATAACTTTGAATTCAAAGAAGCATCTCTTATTATATACTTCCCAATTGTTTTCTTCAAGAAAGATGCCAAAGTTTGCAGGCAAGCCTCAACCACATCTGCATCGGTGGAAGCAAGCAGAGAAGAAAGGTGATGCTGCATCCACATAACAAACAAAAAGTGAAAATCATGTCGAAAGAGGGGTGGAATCAGTATAACAGGGTGAATTTATATTGCCATCAGGAAACACCAGAAAAATACAGAAAATATCAATTTCAAAAAATATACATGCTGAAAAGCTACAGAAGTCATATTTGAGCAGAAAAAAAATACCTCATAAGAACTATAGAGGTGCTTATTTGTACAGTTCTCCAGAATTATCCTTATAACACGAAGAATTTGAAGAACAGCTTCTCTTGGGAAAGGAGGATCAGATTCCAAAAAGCTATCCTCAACATGCAAATCCTTCCTTGTTTTTACGTATTTCTCAAAAAATGTGTTGAAATGATTAAAAAGATCAACCCAATGATGAAAATCTCCCTGCATGATGAACACAAACCTGCATCAATCAAACTGCAAAGAAGTAGAACTACATTCCAAGTATAGGCTGCAAACGTACCTTTTCGAACTCCCAAACAAAACCTTTCAGAGGCTCCTCGATATTTGCAAGTGGAGTACCTATTACACCATTGATGAAGGATCTAATTTTTGGAGGCTGCCAAAAAACAATGAAAAAGACAATTATCATATTTTTCGGTATCAGTAAACCCTTGCTCAGTTATGATAAAGACTAACAGACAAAAGACGAGCAAAAAATGGAGAAATAGAAGAATTTTTTTCCATTTAATGCTACCCAATATGACGAGAGAGAGAGAGAGAGAGAGAGAGTTTTGGCGAGATTAATTGCCCATGCCCAGATAGTCAGAGATGATTTGTTCCAAATAACAAATGAGCAACTCCACACTTGCAATATATATCTCCAAAAACATATCCTTTCATGACTACTGCCCGTGCAGTTGCCAAGAACACCTAAGCTGCCCTCTGTATATTAACAAAACTCATCCTTATATTATTTGAAGAAAATTTTGTTGAAAAGCCGGGATGCCCAAGAAACCAAAACCACAAAACCCCCCATGCAACACCTAGCTTCTCCAAAAAGGGTGTACCCAGTGCACGGAAGTGTTGATGTACGCAACCTTACCCCTACAAGCAAAGAGGTTGTTTCCGATAATCGTACCCATGACCTTCAAGCCACAATGACCCGGATTTATGCTGCGCCAGGTCTGGCCATGCAAAACATAGCTTCTCTAACTCTACAAATTTTGGAAAGCAATTACATAAACTGTCAAAATCTACCCTTCAACTACAATAGAGGTTCCTCCATTTCTCAACAAACCACCTGCCGTTTGAGATAAGAGAAAGAGACATTATCTCTACAATAGCTGAATCATTACTTTCATCATACATAAATAGTTTGATGTTTCTTATCTTGGCTCCAATAAACCTACTTGAACCATACATATCACTAAATAGCTGAACTATATGTATTTGGATTTAAGAACATTTTAGTAAAGAAAGGCATCAATGGGATGCCACAGTATACAACCCACCAAACAAAAAGTTATCAAACACTAGATTCCACCTATACAAAAGTTCTTAATCAAACTCTATCTCAAATAACTCCTGATCTCAGTGAAACATTATCATTTTCCAAACCGCATCACCCTAGCATTCTCTGATAGCCATTCAAGGCATCCATTTTCCAAAAAAAAATGTGCGGCGTAATCGTAATACTACTTTTGTTACATCTCGGGAAGATGCTGGCAGGTGATAACTTACCATCAGAAACAAACAAAAAGAGACATGGAATTCTCATCTTTTAGATATTCAAAACACATTTTCGGTTTCCCTGATGAATAAAAAGGGAGGGACTAAATTCTTGAGTAATCAAATCTGACCACCATCACAATGCCATATAACCACCTCAATTGTTTCTTCTTCTGTATCAACATTCCAAACAGAAAATAGCATAACACAATAGTAACATAGGTAATCAACATGAAAAGTTAATGCATATCGGCATATCGCAATAAAATTCAAGCTTCGCTGTTAACATTTATACACTCTTGATACGGCAACCTACATTCGATCTTACAAACCCAACAGTGACACAAAACCCGCATCAAAATTCGCAGAGAAGTAAAAATCTATTTTTCTGATTGTTTTCAAAGAATTAAGAAAACACACACACACACACATATATATATATATAAGGAATTGATTTCTACATTCCCTTTTTACTATATACACTCCCTTTTTTGTCTTTATTTGGTGTGAATTTACTCTATTGCCCTTAATGTGTGAAAAATTGAACTTATGAAAGGGTAAAAAAGTAAATTCACATGAATAAGGACAAAAAAAGGAGTGTCTATGGTAAAAAGGGGAGTGAAGAAATCAATTTTCTCTCTCTCTCTCTCTCTCTCTCTCTCTCTCTCTCTCTCTATATATATATATATATATAGAGAGAGAGAGAGAGAGAGAGAGAGTGTACAGGAAAGAGAGAAAACAAGAGATACACAGCAAGCGAGCTCATACACTTTAACCTACAATCTCGAAGACTGGTCGGTGTAAGCATGACAGGCAATAGATGATTCCAGTCCCTCTACATGTACTATCTATTTTAATACGATTAACTTCTTTTATATTGTTTACCCAAAAAAAAAAAAACTTCTTTATGTTCTTCGCTAACCAGATGTTTTACTATTTTAGTATGTTACTAACGATTTGGGAAATCCCAAACCGTAAATAGGAGCCTACAAAACAAACAATCAACATTGTTCACTCGAACAATGAACATCTGGGACATGAATTTCGAAGCATGGATCAGACACCCCACGTTTCAAAGTTTGTGTGTACAAATTTCTGATTGTGCCAATAACATTACCCAAAAGAAGAGATACACAGAGCAAGCAAGCTCATACACTCCAACCTACAATCTTCAATAATCTCAAAGACCGGTTGGTGTATGCATGACAGGAAATAGTTAATGATTCCAGTCCCTCTACTTGTATTGTCTCTTTTATGATTAACTTCCTTTAGGTTCTTCACTAATCAGAGGTTTTACCATTTTAGTACTGTACTTAACGATTTGGATTCCCAAATCGTAAATAGGAGGCTACAAAACAAACAATAAACATTGTGTAAACCTCAGAGACATGAATTTCGAAGTTTGGATCAAAAACTCAAAGTTTGTGCCTACGTTTTTCTGATTGCGCCAATAACATTACCCAAAATACACTTTTTTTTTTTTACCAACAACCAAAAAAATAACACAGAACTTTCTGTAACCATCTAACTCCATAGACAAACATTGATCGATCACTTTCAGATTGATAGTCCAGTAACAGGCGCCAAACAAAGAATTAAAAACACAATCAATAAAATAAACCCTAGAAAACCACACTCTTTGCAGTTTATAAGAGCAATTAAAAATAAATCGATTAATTATGCAATATATCAAGTGTAGATATCTCACCACTTCTAAAGCCCTCCGCCTCTTCAACTTCATCTTGAGAAATCAAACAAGGGAATAGAGCATTACACACGATTGAAAGATGAGGCGGCGAATCGGTCGATGGGATTGGTGAACGAATATCAAGTCGAAGGAATATAGATAGGACGGGCAATTGAGATTAGAAAGACGGGAAAGGGAGAGCGGGATGATTGGATAGATTTGTGATCGAGATTTTCTAGGGTTTTCGAGGAAGGGTTTTTGGTTGATCGATTGGGACGAAGAAGAGTGTTTGAGAGAGAGAGAGAGAGAGAGAGGAGAGAGAGAGGTTATGAGGGGAAGATAACTTTTCGAGGGGAATAAATAGAGAAGACAGCAAGGGGAAAGGAGAAAATGGGAAGAACAAGGATTACTTGCTTGTTCGGTAAATTCGTACTTGGATATTTATCTAAAGTTATATACTCCTATTATGCATTTAATTTAATAAAAACAATATATGAAGTTATAAAAGTTGATTTTTCACAAGTCAAGTTATAAAATTCAATTTCTTAAAATTTTATTGTTGAGGACTAATTTTAATTTAGAATTATAGTGTCATGTTTTTCAAACTTTGCATAATACTTAAATGACTGCATGTTTACAAACTACACATTAAAAGAATGAAATTATATTTTAAGAACGAATGGATGAAGCGCTCTGTTTTTTATATCTCTGAGTGCAAAAAAAAAAAAAACTAATTCATTTTTTTATTCTCGCAAACCAAGACATTGTTTTTAGGGTAGAGTGACGTAAAAAATTGATCACCCGTCAAAAGTTCATTTTCTTCGCGAACAGAATTTCTAAACAAACAAGAGTTTATAGAAAGCGAAAGGACGGTACAAGGAACTCAATTGTTCAAGCTTAACCTTTTTTTTTATGACCCTTGGTTTTAGCTCTTTGCTGTTGTGAGTGGGCACTTAGGTGCCAATGTCAATTTTGGATTTAACTCTACTTATTGTCTAGAAAAACAAAACTATAAAACAAAAGCTAACTATTTCTATTTGATGACTTTTTCTTCTTCGCTAAGGTTCCTAATTGAACATCAAGATTACGGACATGTGCTTAGGTAGACCCACAACAACAAAAGCTGGGTCGAACTTGTGGACAGTGAAGTTGGAAGTGCAAGTGAGCCTATAGTCCAGCACTTGAAGAGAGAGTTGTGCCAAACTTGAAGAAGTTTAGCTTGTATATTCTGTTAAAAAAAATGTTTAGCTTAGTATTGGATCAAGGATTTACTGTATATCTAACTATTCTAACAAAAATGACTTTCGCCGATCAAAAGAAAAATCAAGTACTAGCAGGGGGGGATTGTTGAAGAAAAGGGAATAGAAGGGAAAAGAGTTGACCATCTGACCTTTTTTTTCTTGGCACTTGAGTGCACTCCTGATACCGTTGGGCTAGAGGCCTCATGGTTCCACTCATACTTGATTACATGATTGAAAAGAAACTAAAAGGTTGGCACGGTTTAATTGCTACCTCCTTTTAATATGATATATTTGAGCAGTTTTTAAGATTTCTTTGCATCATTATTTGGAAACATTGTAAAGGTTTTTGTCTAAAATCCTTTTTCATAAGGAAAAGAAGGTATACCATCTAGAAAATACATATACATGAGTAGACCTCTCTCCTTTTTTGTGTGTGTGTGGAATTAGTGAGTAGACTTCAAAAGCATCCGCAGGAAAAGAACCATATTCTCTCCAAGAAATATTAAAATTTGATCCAGCCAATCAATTGGTTTCTTCTTACCATGGGTAACTTGATTCCTTAATGTACCTTTTATTTTTCTTTGGAAAGGGTGCAAGGAAAGTTGTTTTAGTGGGAAAGCAGATTATTCCTTTCCCTAGGTTCACTATTTTTATAACAGCAATGCTAGGAATAAATATTTAAAACACGACTTCTAACACAGCTGCATTCAGAGTTATTCGATACACATGATCCCACATACATTGGACGGCTCCATACACATTTGTGTCCAGAAGTTGTCCAAAACAAGAAACCTCACATTTGCCTTTTGCTTTTTCCCCACTCTGTTTACAACACTTGCTACCTACTAGTAGAGCATTAAAAACGGCAAATCATGGTGAAATGGAGTTCCATGGCACAACAAAGTATGGAACTAAACAATACTTGAAACACTAGATGGTGTAAATCAAGCATTGTAAGAACAGCATTTTTGAAAACAAGTTTCCAAAAGGGTTTGCCAGACAATTTGTAATACTTTGAGGAAATGAGAACAGAGACAAATCAACTTCCACAAGATGATACCAATCAACTTCCACAAGATGATGCAAGAATCACAAGAAGTCGGTGGCCAACAAGGTCTACCAGATTTTTTTTCTTCATACTTTATATAACAGAAACATCCAGACCAAATTCTAAATCTTCATGTTACCATTCCCCATTACCCACATTTTCCAGGCACAAAACTCAACAAAAGTGTTCAAGCAACACAAAACACCAGACATCTATACCACGCAAAACCAGATGATCTAGTGAAACTAAAAGATAGAAAGAATGATACAGAAACATCGGGGAAGTCGCACACAACCCAGAGCATCATTCCAAACAACTGATTCGTCTCACCAAAATCCTACATTGGATATAGGCTATTGAGACGAAGAGGAATCGTCAACACACATATAACTCTTTCGATACACTTCAGGTGATGCATAATGTACTGCATGGGAATGGTACCCAGACCAAAAGCTGAGCCTGAGAAGGGTCTCGAGTCTCCAACTAAACGAAATATCTACGGGAGACTAAGTCCAGAAGTCCTCAAGGCTCAAAGTTTCAATCTTTTCAGCTCCCACCCAGCAAGAAAATCTCTTACCTGCTCTTGGAAGCGATCGCAATTAAGGAAGATCATCAGCAAAAGGTTGAGATGAAGAATGTTCAATGATCAGGGACAAAGCCAACTACCCCTGCACTATATAATTAGTTCAATGAGGTTCTTCATGGGAAGCCTCCAGACTCCTTATAAGAACTACTAAGTGGTTTGCTGCAATGAGTGCATCCATTTAGTATGATCATTCATCATTGTCACTGACTTCAAAGACTAAGCTTCTAACAAGGGAAGAAGATTTGGGCACCAGTAATTTTCGATCTCTACGGCCACAAAGACCAGTGGTGGATCTTCGCATGCTTGCGGAAATACTGAGCTTATTTGAGGCCACAACAAGACGCTTCCCAACTTCAGGTCTCTTAATTTTATTCCTCGAGGTTTTGCAACTTAGGTCGGTAGGCAACTGAGAAGGTAAACTTTTTGGAGGAGTTTTAGGTGTAAACTGTGGCATTGCACTAGCTTTTGCCCCTGAGAAATTATCATTTGTCGCAGCCGTCATTTGCTCTCCACGTTGACTTTTGTAAGCTCTAGATGTGTAATTAGAACAAAATGTCACCTCCTCATAATCAGAAAAGTATTTCTTGATGATGCCTGAAACTGACACAGTTTCTGAAAATGTCTCACTAGGGTTCTCCAATAATGCATTTGATTTCCGTGCCTCATTCTGATCACCTTCAGTAATAGAAGCAAAAAGTTTTCTCTCTGTAGCAATATCTCCTTCATTTCCAACACTGAGGCTTTCCTTGAGCCCTTCCACTGTAGGATGTAGAAAGTAATTTTTCTTTACCCTCTTCCTTTTCTTCCTCTTTGAAAGATGGACCCTTCCAAAAGCCAATTGAAGTACAGATTTCAGGCGTGGAATTCTCTTTGTCCCTCTTTTGGTTTGTCTGCAACTCAAATTATTATTTTTAGCACTTGATAAACTGTTTTCACGTTGAAGGGAATCAGTAACGTTGCAACTATTAGAGGTCTGATCCCTGATTTCAGCAGCAAGACATTCTGACAAACCCGACTTATCACTCTGTGAACACACTTCAATGTGACTAAACCATGTTCCTTTCACCCCTTGAAAAACATGCTTTATGGGCAAAGAATCAGGAAGGTGATAGAAGAATGATTTTTTCTTCACCTGCTAGAGGCAACTAGATGATGAAATGCACAATTGATGGAAAACCCACTGATATTAATAGTACCGAAGGAAGAAAGAAAAGAAACCAGTATGACAATATACCATTAATCCATCTGTCCTGATCTCCCCAACTTTTGGGAAGCAATTCAAGTGAGCTCTCTGGATTTCTCCTACAGCAAGGATTGCAAAAATTACTTAGCCAAGCAGCAAAGCCTAAGCTGTTAACCATTAAAGCGTTTATGAGCTCTTCACAACATAACTAACTTGCAACAAGTTCAGAGCCAGGTAGAATATTTTGGAATACTGAGTGTCAGACTCCCCCAAAACAAAGATCAGATGAACCAAACAAAACAAGTTATTCTGCCCAAAAAACAACTGAAAAATAGAAATGAAACATGAGCCAAGCATACAGTTTTATGAAACTTGAAGACATAAATTAAGGATCAACCTGAATGGCTTTAAAGTTAGTTTAGCGGTGTTGTAAAACATCCTGTGCTCAGGTTCATTAATGTGCCAAATTCTCAGTAGCAGTAGCGTTATTGTTGTCTGAGTATGCTTGCACACGTTTGGAACTTTCAAGTTGCATGGTATTTGAAGGTTATGTTGGAGGATTAAGGACCGTGTTTGAATTTTGTTGCTAGCCATATTGGTAGAAATGCTAGAACAAACAATCTGGAATCTGGCCAAACATTGGCGGTGTCTCGAGGCCTTCTTTTGGGTTGGCATTCTGACAAAAAAATCGGTTTCAAGCTTGTTGAACTTTGGTTTAACTGGTGTCACACCACAATCCTGCATCACATCTGGGGCTAAGTTTTAGTCCTCTACAATAAGGATAGGATGGCAGGGAAGCATGGTACTTGTGAGTTAATGGAGGTAGCAAACCTATGTAATGCGTACACAAGTCTCAATTTAAACTATTCAACAAGGCAAAAAAAAATTACGAAGCAAGAAGTTAAGGAAAGTGTCTTTTACAATATGGCAGGATGGTAGATAAAAATGGTACTTGGCTTGTGAGCTTATGGAAGTTGTAAACTTTACATGTAGCTCATCTTGTTAGACTTGTTTCCTAGTTTTTGTCCTTAATGTTTTCACATGTCTAAAGTTAATCTATTTAACATGACAGAATTCAGACCCAAAGCTTGAATCAACAGAGGACAAAGAGAGCAGATTTATGTCATGTAAAATGGTAGTAAGCGACATACACTAACGCAGCCAAAGCCCTCACATTTGATTAAACTTCAATGTGAATCAAGGTCCTTTAAAACGATAATATTTCTGTAGTTGTAGGCATTCCACGAATGATTCCAAACTTATAATCATGGGACTGAGAACACAAATTGATGGTGCTCTAATGCGCAGACCTAATTCGACAAACTACCCATCCAAGCTTTTAGATTTCTATATAGTGAACATAAAAGGAGTTGGTTGGATCATCAGTAGGATTCGTGTCTGTTAGCGTATTACTATACAAGACCATTAACATGAGGGTGGTAAATTCATTGCTCCATCCTAAAACTATGCACCAAAGTATAGGACTATCCAGTGAACCAAGTTACTCGACTTCGGGTCACAAAAATACACATTTTATTATTTTAATAACTTTTTAAGTTTTCAAACGAAGCTTGAACACACTTTTCAAAACTGGTTAAATTCTCAAGCCAAACTTGCAAAATCCACTACTCAGCTTGACTCGCTTAAAATCCCACCAACATCATTTTTGTTCAAGCATCTACTCGGACCTAGAAATGTTAGCCAATCCTCAAAGCAAGAGTACCACAGTCATTTACCCAAAAAAAGAGAGTACCACAGTCCGCACACTTTAGAATTATAACACACACACAAAACAGAACTCAAAAAATGGGAAAAAGGAATAAACCAGCCATTTTGATGGCCATGGTTAGTCACCATTATAGATACAGAACCCTTGACAAACCAAGGGAACAAAATTCACACTATGTTGATGTTTCAAGGTTTTACAAAACCAAATTCAAGCACCAGGCCAACAACCCACATCACCAAATGTCTTCAAGAACTCAGAAATTGTCAAAAAGAATCAAATCCTTTTTATTTTTTTTAACAAAAAAAACCCTTGCTTGTACCAGAAAAATAAAATTCCTCCTATGTTGGTGTTTCAAGGTTATACAAAACCAAGTTGAAACACCAGCCCAGCAACCCACATCACCAAATGTCGTAAAGAACCCATTTTTCATCGGAAAGTCATCACTATAACAATACACAAAAATGTGTACAGATATACATACACCCACGAAGATGAGGTGACATACACAAATTAGTAGAGTGAACAAAAAAAGAAAAGGAAAAGGAATTACTCTTGAGATCTCCAGCAGTAATATTTGGAGATACATCGAATGCAATGTTGGTGCCCAGACTAGTGGTCGCGAACACTGGTACTTTAGCTGTCGAACCCATTCGAAGCTTGTAGTGCCGGTGGGAAATCCAAAAGCTCCCAACTTTTTCGTAGCACAGTATTCCTTCCTGTATATAAGGGAGGCAATTGGGAAAGAAAATCATCCGTAACGACGCCGTATAAGGTCCTCCAATAATGCGGCCTTTATAGTTTGCGGCTGGAAATTTTGGTATAAAAGCGTGACTGATGAACACGACTAAGACAAAGTTCGCAGGAATAGTTTTTTTTTTAAACGTCTTGCAGGAATAGTTTACGTCCATGAGGAAATAGTTGGCGGACGAAAGGCCAAAGTTTGCGTTTAGGAGTTTTAGTGAAAAAACGTGAATCATGAATGCGACTTCAACAAAGTTTGCGGCCAGAGTGCAATAATTTGCGGCCACGGTGCAATAGTTTGCATCTATGACACAAGTTTGCGGTTGGAAGTTTTAGTATAAAAGTGGATGATGAACACGACTTCAACAAAGTTTGCGACCAAAGCGCAAAATTTTTATTTTTTATTTGCTAAAGCCAAAGTGCAATAGTTCGAGGCCAAGATGCAATAGGTTGCGTCCATGACGCAAAAGTTTGCGGTCAGAAGTTTTAGCATAAAAGCGTGAATGATGAACATGACTTCAACAAAGTTTGCGTCCAGAGTGCAATTGTAACGCCCCGCTTTTTCGGAAGCAAAATAAAATACTTCTTTAAGAAAAATTTGCTAAATAAATATAATTTTCCAAAATAAAGGTTTCGTAATTACAATCTCCAGATAAATCTACTGATTCAAAATACATTAACTTCAGAGCTGACTCTAGACTTGATACGGATTCCAAGCATACTCAATCTTCAATCCTGATATTCTTCCTGTGTCGAACTGCACCATCGTTGAATTCCCTCCATTGAATCCTGCGCCTTCTGGCAAATTGACCGCCGAAGCAATCGATTTGCCAGGATACAGACGTATCCGTGAGTGATAAATCACCCAGTAGAATAATCCAACTCAACTACCCCTCTTACTTTACAACTAGCAATCAACAGGATAAATATGGTACGAATAAGTAAAACAGAGATATTTCATATGAATTGATTTATTACTATCCATTATCCTGTCGTGTGATCTAAGATCTCACCGCGAGATCTTTCCTCCCCAACCGCTAGCCATGCTCGGTCCCATGAGGTCACTTCCATTTGCTGTCGCAGATACACCTAAGTTATATACCGAGTGTGCATCCCAATAACTACAACAAGGGGATAGCTTATCATG
>JAOTQK010000019.1:1054969-1065660 GCA_025642025.1 Rhododendron ferrugineum
TACGAAGTTTTGTAATTTTGAGAATTTTTCAAATCACCTCACAAGCACATTAACCATGACGGCCACCACCGAAGCTCCAAAAAAAGTGAACGAGAATTTTCTCCATCTAAAAAAGAAAGCCAATCCCGAAAGTTATTGAGAATTTTCTCAATTCTAAATATTTTCGCGCCACAAACTCTAAATGATTGACGATTCTTTTAGATAGATGTGGTGGTTTTGATGTAGTGATGAATCTCAACCATGTGAATATAATAAAGATAGATGTGGTGGTTTTGATGTAGTGATGAATCTCAACCATGTGAATATAATATTTTTTTTTATATTCCTGAGCAGAGAATGTTCTCGATGCGTTGGAATGTGGTTGAGTCAGATTAAAATATATAGAATATCCTCAAATCATTTTCGGTGTTCTCGTTTTAGAAACATTCTCATGTTTTGTTGTGTTCTCGATTTTACGTACACTTTGGTGGAGTGTAGATGCACTATGTAATCTCCAGAACTCTTGAGTATCGAAAAAATACATAAGAACTAGGTATTTGAGCACCGAGTGAAACTTAGAACGTGTTTTAGCCTAGTGGCTTCAACGATTTTTTTGCTAGCCTTCTTTCTACCACTTTATTATAAACAAAACTTAAATGTCTCTGTAGTTGGATTTCACCATCTTTTAGTACCTTAAGAACTCTATTTACTGATATATAATGGGTCTCGATACGATTTAAAATGAGTGACATGCGAGCATTTTACCGAAATGATATTTTTTTGAACCATTTAGAGTAAAATAATCACGTCTTTTAATGTACAATTTTTTTGGGATCCAAAATACTTGGGTTGGCAGAGTTGACAGAGAAAGGTAGATTAGATTCCAGGCCCATTGCAGTTCGTCCTCCCTTGATCTTGATAATTGTATAGTGAAAAATCTCTGCTGCAGATTTGCCAACTTGTCCAGCTCCCAAACAAATAAGCTTCTTCTAAACTGAAGGTTCCAGTTTGAAGATTCTGCAGACACAAAGAGGTCTTCAATCTTAGCCTCCTTTTGACTGGACAACAAAGAGCCCCAGGAATTCCTCTCTCAGGTAAATGTTACCCAACCATTTGTCATCCCTAAACCTTGTGAATCGCCTGAATGAACCTTGATTTTGAAACCTTGATCCAGGAGAATGCCAAACTCAAAATAATTACCACCAATTGAGCAGATATCCTTGCATACATTTGATACCCTGCAATTGAGTGGCATTTGAGGTGTCCATCCAAACTGAACTAGTCTTGCGGTTTGGTTTTGGTATAGTTGTGCATGAATAATGGTTTGGTTTTAGTTCTCTTACTCCTTGGAACCAAAATGGTCCAGTTATTAGATTTATGTACAGAACCAATCAGGCCAGCGTGAACCCACAAGGATATCAAACAAGATTTTCTCATCATATTTTCACGAGACTTTGCACAACGAATAATGTTCGAATGCTGTTTCGCTTACCCTAAAGCTAACATCGATAGCAGGACCTATATTGTTCCGGAGTCTTTAGGCCAAAGAAGGTAGTTTAGTTGAACTATAGGGAAGATCTGTGAGCAGAAGACAAATAGTTCAATGTCATCTGTCTTGAACTCAGGCCGACAAACTCCAAGTATAATCTTTTATACACGTCTTAACTAAACAACACAACACAACTTCTCTCGAACAAAACCAGAAAAACAAAAAGAATGAAAAGAATTCAACTCTGGACTACTCTAAACAGGAAGCATGACATCAACTTTCTTCTTCCCCATGAGATTAAGATGCAATAAAGAAGCAAAAACAGGCCAAAATTTTGTAGATTAGGTACACTATAGTGGAAGACCAGATCAATAGCCGTTTAGTCCTCAGCATTACAGCAGAAAACCAAACAGTTCAATGTGAATTTGCTTTGAACTCGGGCCGATGAACTTATTTCATCTAGACACGGCTGAACAGAACCGAAAAAACACCAAACACTATTTATCCCTATGAACAACAAACAGAAAAACAAAAGAATGAGAAGAATCAAACTCTATCAAAAGGAAACATGACCACTGTTATTCCTATTTCACCCAAGTTTGATCTCATACATGGGCCCTGGTGTCTGAATTTCCTCTTCCGCATCCGAAACGATGTCTTCAAGACTCAATGACACTCCACAGGAGAAACTGAGGCTCGGCTTCAATCTTGGCACAACAACCACCTCAGCCTTATTGTTCAAAATCTGCAAAACCTTCCTCATAGAAGGCCTCGCCAAGCTGTCAGGATTTGCGCAGCTCAAACCCAGAAGCAAAAGCTTCTCCATGTCCCCTGCCTCGAACTCCCCCTTAAGCCTCTCATCCGCTGCCTCAATCACCTTCCCTTCTGAATACAACCCCCAAACCCAATCAACCAAGTTCACCATCCTTTGGCTACAATTTTCCCTATCAATCGGCCTCTTTCCACATGCCACTTCAAGAATCACCACTCCATAGCTGAAAACATCAGTTTTCTCAGTTGCTTTTCCGTACTGAAGATACTCAGGAGCTAAGTACCCCATAGTTCCAGCGGTTAGTGTTGAAACAGGGCTCTTGTCATGATCCATTAGCCTAGCCAATCCGAAATCGCCAAGCCTCGGGTTGAAACTCGCGTCTAGCATTATGTTGCTAGTCTTTATGTCTCTGTGAATCACTTGTTGCTCACATTCTTGATGCAGGTATGTCAATACAGAGGCCAACCCAACTGCAATATTGTATCTATGTAGCCATGTAAGGGGATTGCCCTGGTCAGTTTCTGGGTACAGGACTTTATCAAGACTCCCATTGGGCATAAACTCGTAAACAAGTAGCAATTCTCCCTTCTCAACACACCAGCCTTGGAGCTGAACCAAGTTCTTGTGCCTCAAACAAGCGATAATCGACAATTCCGCGATGAATTCTGTTTTTCCTGTTAATTTTATCACAAGATCAAGATTATTATTATTATCATCATCAAAACATAATATAATCACAGAATCTATATTACGATGACATAACCAAATAAGCAATTAGCATGCATCTATCATCAATGGATTATACAGAAAAACAATATCATCAAAGTCATGTCCCTCAAAATTAGAAATATGTCTCACTATTTCAATGTAAGACATGAATATCACATACTGTAATTTGAAACTTGAAACTTTCCGATTTCCGGCCTTTACCTTCATGGTTATTATGTTTTGATCTCTTCACTGCAAAGACAGTATCCGAATCCTGAAAACAGGCTTTATAAACGGTGCCAAACGCTCCCCGGCCCACAACCCGACCCGAATGGAACCCCCTTGTGGCTAACTTCAAGTCTCTGTAATTGAACTGTCTTGGCCCTGTCATAAGCTCTGCTTTGAAGCTCTTCTCCATTCTGACCCCTCTCCATTTCCGAACCGAAACCCACCCGAAAATCACCAGAAAAGCGCAGAAAAAGGCCGGTCCCGCGATCCCGAGTGCTAATCCAATCCTCCTATGATGATTATTGGGCGAATCAGGAATTGGTGGCCCAATCACAGAACTATCTGATACATTGTGACCCGAAGTCGGGCGAAACCCGTACGTGTGAAAGCTCCAATTCTCAATCAAGTGAAGCTCTGTGCTTCCTTCAGTAGAAGCAGAAAAACCCACAAAGACATAATCTTTAAGATAATCAGAGAGATCAATATCAACTGACAAAAGTGGGAAATTGGGCTTGAAACTTGAATAACTCAAGAACACATTCAACCTGTTTAAACCACTCTTGTAATCAATCCAAGCAGTGATTAACTCCCCACTCTTGAGATCCAAATCAGGATTTGCAGTCTCCATTGAAACTAGGTTCTTGATGTCTAGTCCAACGTGGTTGTCATTCGGGTCATCAAAATGGGCATCTTTTTTCGTATCGAATTCGATTGCCACGAACTTGTTTTTCGTGATTCGGCTTGAATTGACAAGACCCAAGTACCCACCGGAGCTACCCAGAGTCTGGTTATCCGGCGACAGGAAGAAGGTTAACCCGTCGCCGAACGACGCCGGGTTGATGTTGGTGATGGAAAAGGAGAATCTTGTGGAGAAAGATGAAGTGGTGTTGGACTCGGGTTGGTAAAAAGGAATTGGGTCGTTGTAGATGACGGATCCGGAGCTCGAGGAAGGGACGGTGAGTTCTCGGGTCAGCCCGATGACGCCGTTGCGGAGGTAAGAGTCGCCGAGGAGGGTGAGGTTGCGGAGGGAGAGAGATGGGAAGTCGAAGGAGAGATTCTCTGAGCGGACCAGTAGTAATGGTGAGCGTGGGAAGTTGAAGAGGATGGAGAAGAAGAGGGAGAAAACAAGGAGCTTTCTTGGATGCATTTTTTTCTTGAGTTTCTTGAATCAATGGGCGGTGCTGAAAAGCGATGTTTTTTTTGGGAATTGAGGCGTTGTGGAGTTCTTGAAGGTGGTTGAGTTCATGGGTTTAGGGAAGAGAGAGAGAGAGAGAGAGATTTTCTTGAATCAATGGGTGGTGTAGAAGGAGAGGTTAGTGTGGGAATTGAAGTGGTGGGGAGTTCTTGAAGGTGGTTGAGTTCGTGGGTTGAGAGAGAGAGGTGGTGGGAAAATGGGGTTCAAACGGTTGAGGAATGGGCGCGTGGGTGGGTTTTATTTGATCAGGGAGAACATGGGGTTATAACGGTTACATATATGCTTTGTTTGGAAGGAGATAATGTTTTGGGTTTTTGGCCATTGGGCATGTTTGGGATCCCAATGGAAAAGGTTAAGCCGCAAAACAATAATCCAAGTGGGCAAAGCAATAAAAAAATACTTATCCAAAATGGAGAAATTAATTGTAGCATAAGTAAGGTAGTATTAATATGAAGGTTGTAAATTACTATATATAAATACTACCTCCGTCAATGGACTTGTAGCCCAATCGTATTTTCAGGTCCTAAATTTGTGGGAGGCCAGAGTTTAAGTTCCGTTGTGAGCGTTTGGGGTTTCGTTCCTAAATAAATGTTCTCTACGAAATGACGTGCAATTTTTGGGAATAAAATAAAGTACTTACATGTATAATTTTTTATATTTCTTCGCACTGAGTTAAAGAACTCAAATATTAGATATAAAGTCAGATAAAGTAACCTAATTTTTGAAAGAATGCCTCATAGAGGAATGATTTTTCATAGACAAATGATTTTTAGTACAGTACATGTTTTTGTGTGTAAATGCATTTCAAATTTTATCTATTAATGTGATTTTTAGTAAAAGTACAAATAAATAAATTTCAAATCATTACTGTTTTCCATGATAACTTCTTGTTACTCATTATCAGGAGTTGTGCTACTTGTTTCCCACACAAATCACATGCACTTACACACGAGTTGAGTTTTGTTCACATTTATATGTATGCAGGAAAAAAATCTTACTGTTACACCTATGAGGGGCCTCACCCATTGAAAATCCAACGCAAGGAATTCTTACATGGTCGTAATTTTGTATATGATTTTGTGTGATTTAAACAAAGTTGGTCAGTGATTACTCACTTGCAAGTGTGTGCAAAGTTGTGTTCTCTAATTTATTTTTTTGTGATATTTCGGACCAATTTACATGCACCTTGAACTACTAAATCTTTGCAATCCCTCTTGCTATGTAGATTTTGAGTTATTGCATTATCACTCAGGGTGAACAAAAGTTGGAGATTTTAGAATGAGATTGGAATCTAAACCCAATGGCGTACAGCAAAAAGGTTGTCAGTGTTAGTGAGCTTTGTGAGAAAATTTTCTCTCCCAAATGGATATATCGCACGTGGTGCCCACTTCACACATCCAGGTCATCCAATGCACTTTTGGACAGTCTAGATTGAAACCCTCTCTCTCCTCTCACCCCACCACTTTCTCTCTCTTTTTTCTCTCTTTAAATTCGAGCTGTCCAAAACCGCAATGAAAGGCCCGGATATGCCGAGAGAGCACCACATGGTAGGCACCCGGCACTGAAAAATTATTCGAGCTTTGGAGATGGGAATTCAATAGTGACGAGTGAAAGCCATGTTTGTCTTCGACTGACTGAAAGCCATGTGATTCAGTAATAATTGAGCCCAAACTCCCACATGATTGTCCAAAAGGTTGAAAATTATTCCATTGACACCTCATAGAGCCGTTATAAAAAGACAGACAACAACAAGAGTCCCACTTGGTTCCTTTTTAATAAGGTTAGGTTGACTGCTCATCAAATCACTAGTGTCGGTTTGACCTCTGAATGAAATGCAAAATTATTAGAGGGAGCGCCGCGCATTGCTTTAGGATAATAACAATTCTAGTCTAGTTATAAAACAAGTCATTTAAGAATATACACACACACACACACAAAAACACAACATTATTCTCATGAGCACCTCTTTGGAGCATTGTGCACTATTTATAGCTATTTTTTGTATTTTGTCCTTTAGGGCTGCAAACAAAATCGAGTTGGTCACGAGCAGCTCGAGGCTCAGCTCAACTCATTAGTAATCGAGCTCGAGTTTTTTAGGCTCACGTAGCAAATGAGCTGATTTCAACACTCTAAAGCTCAACATGTTAGTACAGGCTCGGCTCGTTTACAAATGAGCGGAGCTCAATCTCGAGTTTTAGGCTCATTTAGTAAACGAGTCGAGCTCAGTTACTACGAAGCTCGGCTCAGCTCGTTTGCACCCCTACTACAATGTGAACCAAGCTGCCATTCGGACTTGAGTCATATTTGGCTAAGCTTAAACAACTCGGTTTATTTTTTTTATTAAAGCGAAAAATAATTACTTGAAAAATAAGAATCTTAACGGAACAGGGCCGTCACTACCCGGATGGTGTGATGGTGTGTTTATAACTTTGACTCGGTTATGTTGTCCTAGAATAAGGTAATGAGAAATAGAAATTCCTTTACAGATAAGTAATAACAGTCCAGATACGGTGCTATTTTGGCTACTTCCATGGCCAGTTAATTTTGGCCTGAATCACCAAGGAAGCATCAGTTTAAAGTTAAGCTAATAATACTCTTCCATGGAATAAACTCGTAAGTTGTTCCACAGAGAATAGGGTAAATAAATACCTCAGTTCACATTGCACATGAAGTCTGTACATCTCTACAAGCCTGTGATCTTTGGCTACAAATAGACCCGGGGTGTGATCGTCTCCCTCGTTAAATTTAACCTGCAAAAATTAATCACCTTCACCAATAAATGCTGAATCATGCACATGCACTTGCTAGTTGCTCCTATTAGTTCATAAAAAAGACTATTATTCAAATGTTAAAATAGTTTTTTTCTTGTTGCTCATAGAACAGAAAGGCTACTATTTGATGGAGCTAAGACTTTAGAGGAAATCGGAGAACATAAAGGGTGACAGATGAACAAACTATGAGATGATAGTGATGATAAGAGGGGGAGATACAGAGGACAAGGCGGGAGAAAGAGACAGTACCTTTATCTACTTAAGTTATTGTAACAATGATTTTGAAGACCACAGAACAATTTCAACCAACTTGGGGCCTATTTTAGCTGTAATTTTTGAGGCCGGACAACTGCACATATAAAATTATGTTTCTTTAATTCGACAATCTCTATTATGGTTCCATGAGAATTAAGCTGTATAGGAAGATTGCATTCATCGTGAGAAGCAGAAAAAAGAAATGGAGAGCTACCTTCATCTATATTGCAGAAGCTTTCACAGGGGAATATTATATCTGGATCAACTTTTGTCTGGGATAATAGAACAAGAGCGACAGAATTTTTACTGCAAAAGGCAAGTCCAAACTCATTAAAAGCTTCAGTTCCTTGGTTTCCAGAAAATTGATACACGTCAGTCAAGCACAAGGCATATGGGATGGGGGGAACACTTTCATGTGCTTTCAAGATTGTATTGAGTCTATTGACGCTGAGAAGCCAAAATTAGGATAATAACCTGGCCCAAGAAGGAATAAATTTTTTGGTGGAAATTTCATTCTCGTCATCTTCTTCACCATCTGAGCATTGATATGGAGAAATCTCATAAGACTTTTCTCGAATTGTCTTGGCCATACAGTTATCCTTCTCAGTAGTTGTCAAGATACGTTTTGGCTAGGAGGAGGAAGGAAAACATTATAAGGTTTAACATGACATCAATTGGCATATCTAATAGCATTAGTAACCAAGGGGTTAATACATATAAGTCCAGTAATACGAACAAATGTCTGAGCACAGAGAACAATAATAAGGAAAAAGATGTGACTTTTTTCCATTCCACTACAAGTTGAACAAAAGAGAAAAAGCCGGCCTCCATACCAGTTCAAGCCCTTCCATAATCGCTACAAACATCTTGTGCTGGTCATTCATCTGCTTGGTTAGTCAAGCATGAGCTAGTTATAGCCTCCTCTCCAAATGGCACAAACGAAGGCAGGTAAATATGGTTTCAAGTTTCACCAATCCTCCATGGATTCCCTAAAGGATATAGGGGCATAACACCATACAGTCCCAAATTATAAAGATGCTGCGCATCCAATTATCTCTGCTCTAATAACTGCAACTAATTGCGAGCACACAGATATGGTGCATCTTTTTTCAGGTGACCATGTACTTTTCAGTGGTTCAAGAGAGAGAGAGATAAGTGGAAAAGCACACAGCGACGAATTTCACCCTAATAAACTCTTCATGGTGTACAAGACAGTTCTGATCTGAGGCGGTACATGTATTCCCTAGTTTCTTTTTCTTATGTAGGAGAAAATCAAACAGGATTACGAAAGTACCTAATTCAAAGTGAAAGGGTTAATGCAATTCAAACACTTGACGTCCCACCCACCGTTCTCTAAGGTGTCGCTTAGGTGCCGTAGGCCAAAAAACTATTTCAAAATGGGCTGTTTCTGATACAAGTACGCCTGCTATCCCTTCTCTCACTAATCATTCTACTCTCACATGTTGCAACTAGTGTGAAATGGAGAATTTTTACCTGAAAATTTTGGCACATGTATAGAGCTCAAGTAAGAGAGCTCTTTTTTTTCAGCTATCTACATGATTGAGAACTTTACCTCACCACTCTCATCACCGATGCTAGCAGCTTCACAATCGTGGACTGCATGTATGTCATTGCTGGTCGAACTGTCAGCAGCCCTAGGTTCAGTCTGTTGCTGTCTCCTAATATTGTTATCTCCTCCTTCCTTTTCCAGTTTCTGATGTTTTCTGAAGTCACACTTAGTTTCCGTCTTGTTGGTCACCTTTTCATCCTACAACAGAATTCACCATAAGTGGTGCAGCAACAATATCAAACGGAAAGGAATAACAAGTGCATCGTATAAAAGGATCCTATTATGGCACAGAATGATACTTCTTTCTCCGCTTTCCCAACTCGTAGTTTTTTGTCTCTCCGTTGTCGTGCTTCTTCAGTTCTCTGTCTTTTTCTTTCCTTCTCCTTTTGCTGTTCTTCCTCCCTTAGTCTTTTCCTTGCGACCATATCAGCATCTTTTCTCTTCTGCTCCTCTTCCTTCTTCTTCTTGTTAAACTCCATTTGCCAAAAACTTTCTTGTTCTACTCTCGCTCGTTCAATCTTCAGTGCTTCCTTTTTCATCTTGCCTTCATTCTGTCTTTTTTCTTCAAGGCGCTTTGCAGCCTCGGCAGCCCGCAGTGCCTTCACTTTGATGTGTCTCTTCCCTACAAAGTGCCACAAAACTTTCTGATTCGTAAAATTTAAATGAACTCCCAAAATGTTTTGCCAATGTGCATGACAAAATAGCAAGTAGATGTTCAGAGACAGAAAGGGACAATAGATGTTCAGTTTCATAGCCACATCAATTTCATTGCTACATCAATTTCAAAGTAGATGTACAGAGACGGAAAGAGACAATAGATGTTCAGTTTCATAGTCACGTCTATGAAATTGAACTGGAATGATGTAACAGAAACTGGCAGCAGCATCAAACAAATTGCAAGTAGCTTCCAAAAATACAATAACCAATATCTTTGTTAGTCATAATCATAATGCCTTAATCTATGTAGTTGGACTCACTAAATTAACCCATATGCAGAATTGTATGCCAGCAAAACAGCAAACAATCCAGGCAAAGCCAAGAATCAAATTTAGCAATTACAAACCAAACCAAACAGAGCCTTAAGTCCCAATCACTTGGGGAAATATAGCTACTGAATTAAATAGTAGAATTGGCATAACAATGGACCCTTCTTGGAATATGAAACTATAAGGATCCAAACTAGCTTTCACAGCGGTGATAGATTGAAAAAGATTTATATTCGAAAATTCTAGGGATGGAAGAAAAAACCTGACCCAAAAGATGAAATGACGAAACAAGTTACCCATACCAATTGCAGCCGCTTGCTTTTGTTGAATAATGGGAACAAAGGAAGTGATGTTTGAAACAATGTTGTTACCCTTAGACTCCTTCTCTGATATACTCTGCCCACATTTCCTCAAACTGGTTTTCCCTGAAAATTTCAGCCCATTGGATCTGCTCTTCAGTGATTCATAAGTAGCCTTCTTAACACAGTTTGTTCTTATTGATGAAGTATGGTTCTCCACTGCCTCATTTTTACATCTCCTCTTATTGCTGTAGCGATTTCCATGCTTCTGGTTGACCCTACTATGAGTCTCAGTGAAGCTGACTTCAGTGAGAACAGATTCTAAACTAGTTCTATCAGGAGAGTTCTCTACTGCCGAAACATGTTAGATTATATCAGTTTATGTTAGATTATATCAGTTTACTTGTAATGAGACATGTCTCAGTTGTCAGTTTGTTTT
>JAOTQK010000019.1:1074400-1105762 GCA_025642025.1 Rhododendron ferrugineum
TGCAAAAATGCAAAAATGCAAAAATGCAAAAATGCCGTTCTTCTACTTCATTAATGGACTCACCCCCAGAAATCCAAGAGCTCAAACCAGGTTGTGCACACCAGAACTGCAACAGCTGCATGTCAGATACGACACTAGAAGATCCTACATATGTTCTCTCCCTCTCTACCGATACTAATAATTTGCAATGACCCACATACTCTCTCTCTCTCTACACCCAATTGGTATCCATTATTGCATGATCCTACATCTCAGCTATTCTTGATCTTACACATACACATGCACATAAATATTCATCTACAAAGTGAGATAGCTCATATCTATTAACCGGTGGATTTAGAGATTAATAAATGCAGAACATAAGATACGATATACGCAAATATGCAAATTTAGTAAGTCAGGAAACCAAACCGAGCCTTGTGTTCCAATCAATTGGGGTCGGCTACATGAATCTTATTTTTCCAGTGAGCTGTGTCTAGGGCTACCTCTTCACTTAGATTTAGAAAGCTCAAGTCCTTTCGTATCATGGTATCCATAGTCAATTTAGGTCTTCCTCTTCCCCTAGCCCGACTATCCACTACTATCATGTCACTCTTCTTGAGTACTGCTTTTGCAGGTCTACGGTAAATATGTCCAAACCACCTTAATCTATTTTCTCTCAACTTATCCTGTATAGGTACAACTCCTACCGCCCCACAAATAATTTTGTTTCTAATTCTATCACTCCTGGTCTTACCACACATCCACCTCAGCATCCTCATTTTAGCTACACTCATCTTACTCACTTGTTGCTTCTTGTTGGCCAACACTCCGTCCTGTATAGCATCGTTGGTCGGATAACAGTTTTGTAAAATTTCCCTTTCAATTTGTTAGAGTGATTCAATCAATGTTACGAGTAGATATACATTCAGCTATATGTATTTTAATGGCTATGTACACATATGACTGGGCATACATTTATGTGTGTGTGTATCATATGTATATATAGCTCATTAGATTCATAAAAGAGGACGAGGGTAGTAAAGTACATGTACAAGTTCTGCTAACAGTGTAAGCAGTGCACATTGGTCCACAAAGCACACCGTAGTTATGTGGTGATAAACAGACGTACGTCAGGGGGACAATCCATGCATGTCCAAGCCACAAGGGGTCAAAGTGAAGTTTGCCGAATAATTTATATAAAGCACATGTGACGAAGATATGGTCCTATCAATCAAAAAGAGAAGAATCCAATTTCTGTCCAGTTGGAGTGAAAACTAGACGTGTGTTGCCAGCACCACATTACCAATTTGATGACCCAACCCCATAATCTTTCCAATGTAGATCATTTGTGAAAAAAGTCATATCCGTGTGGTAATTATAGCTAATATTTATTTCCAAACAAATATTCCCTCCGTCCCAATTTTATAGTCCCTCGTTCTATTTTAACCGGATAAAAAATTAGTTATATCTTTAAATTGGTAATGAATTTTATATCCAACATGGATCTTGTTTGATATACCTCGATTAGTTTTATAATACAATGTTTTTAAAATCACATAAAACATTATAAATTACAAGATATAATCAATTAAAAAGTGGCACGAACTCCAAAAGGGACTATTAAATGGGGACAGAGGGAGTAATAAAAAGGGCAACCCAATGCACGAGTCCTGTTATTGCAAGGTCTTGAGAAGGGTTGGATGCATACAACGTTGTCCCCTCAAGTAGAGGTTGTTTTTGTGACTCAAACTCATCATGTGACCCCACAGTCATATTAGGGCGACCTTACCATGTGATTTTGAGACATGTTTTGTGCAATGTACTAGGGCTGTGAAATGAATGAAGCTGCTTGAACTTGAATTGCATTGGATTAGCTAATAATTTAAGATTGGAAGTGTATTGAAGCTTGTTAATATTGTTCTTGGGCACGTTGAACTTATACGTACTACTAGACTGATCATATATACATAAAAAGCTTACATATATACATGGGGGAACAACTTTTTTGTAACGTACAAATTATTGCATTTATAGCCATTACATGAAAGACAAATTTGGAAAAGTAATTTAGGTAATGCATTCATATTCATTGAATGTGGGGTAGTTCACAATCCCAACCCAAAAGAGTTGCGCATTTGAGATTTTAGCTTGTGTAGAAACTTGGATATGGGACATCAAAATTGGGATGGTGGGATTAGGGTGCTTTTTTAAAAGCAACATTACTCTGTCTTATAAGGAACAACAGAGCCTGCTGCCCGTATTGGGTATCAGCAACCCCAAATTGAATTGAATAAACAACTATTGTGTTGAGCCCAACCCCATTCAGACTGGTTTGAGTCAAGTGATAAAAAAGTTGACTAGTATTTGTCTCCACACATTTTTTAGTACGGTTAACTTTAAAGGACCATGTCAACAATAATCCAGTACGGTAATAAGTTCTCAAGATAATTAACGGCAAGGTTATTTATTAGCAAATTTCCAAATCGATTTCGTTGTTCCCTTTCCACAAAAAGAGATTCTGTGTACATAATTTATCAGGAACCGTCCAAATTTTGGAGATTGAACAGTATATTTGCCTCCTAAACCCAGCAACCATTTGTCGTACTTTGTCTAGCAGTACAACGGGAAAAAGCAGACCGTTATTCTGTCGATTTCTCAAGTACTAAAAGTGACTTTTTGTAGTTATTTGTCTACCAAATTTCAAACTAAATCATTGGAAATTTGAAGAAGGGAAATAGAAAGCGATACATCTTAACATGGACTCAGTACCAGTATCGCCTGCTGTTGGATGTCTGGGCATTATCTCTTCCTGAACTTAAATTTTAGGATATTATGTGTCTTAAAGTTGGGTATGGGGACAGAGATATGTCCTCGACACTCATTTAGCATTTGTAAACTATTGTAAATATATGCTGAGAACAAATTCCTAGGAAACCAAATGGATTATGGAAAATATGCAAATTTGACTCTCGGTCCATGTGGAAGGTTATAAATGTTTCTTTTCTACCTAATGAGAGCTTCTTTTTGTCCGATTATCATAAAAATTAGAGGATCCAATAGTCAATTATCTAACTTGGGTGCTTACATACATTATAAGAGTCCATGTAGTTTAGACAGTGGTTGGTGATTGGCTAAAAAAATTCTAAAACTTGATTATCACGGTGTTGGAACTGATTGTTCATGATTTGATTCAAGTTTTGGAAGAGAAACAAAGGTTGCTTCAAGGGCATTTAATTGAGGATAATGAAGTTTGTTAAGGTAGAGACATAAGCCATAAATAAGTGGTGAGAAGTGCACTTCTCCAAAAGTTTAAATTGTTGATTTTTGCAACTATGAAGTAAGCTTTAATAAATATCATTTACCAAAAAAAATATCATTAATGAGTCAAAAGTATAGTTTCTTTTTCCTTTTTTCTTCTTTAGCACGGGTAAAATGTAACTGCAAATATCGGTTGGACATTGTGCCTTGTCTAGATTGTTATCATCCTCATTAAATACGGATTTACCTTGTGATACAAAAGCACACTCGAAAAGAACCTTTGTCCTGTAGTGCGGATATTTGCTTTGAGTTCTATAGATTCTTTTGCTAGTTTCACATAGTAGGAGAGAATAAAAGGAACTTAGAGGAGAAAAGGAGTTGAAGAGAAAATCTTTAGAAGTGGAGTCCGAAAATGGAACAAGGAAAAGGCTCACAAAGTGGACATAGAAACCCAAGATCAAATTCTGGTAAAGTCACCTTCAAATAATTTTTCGACTGCTATCCTGCACATCATAACTTCTGTTAGATACATACAACTGTTTGATGCATGAGCATCCATGTGTGTAGGGTTACTAGCTATTTTGATTCACATGGGCATGGATCTTGAATGCCAAGGATATTTTTTTCATCTACTTGGTCATTTGATTTTTTTGATTTGATCACTTTTGCTGTTCTACGAAATCTTTGTCCACTTTTATTGATAATTTGCAAGTGGGATAGATGATCTCAGCAACCTCTGTGCATCCTTAGGTGTTTGAATGTGGTGCTCCACTTGGAAGAGCAAGTGCAAATCGTGGAACCCCTGTTCATTTTGAATTGAATCTTCTCTTCTTTTTTTCCCCTCTGATTCATGCAAGAGAGAGAGATAGAGAGAGAGAACACAAAATCTCTTAAAACGGATCAGACTCTTGTTTTCTCCCACTCTCCAGAGATGTATTTGTTGGTAATTCACTGCGTATAAAATGAAACAGATTCAGTTCTTTGCGTTTATCATCTTTCTTATCTGAGTTTGTTTCGGTTGTACACTTCTGAAGTCTGAAATTTGTGTCTTTATTCGTGTAAACGCTTAACGTCAGGTATAAAGCTAAAGTAATTAAGAAATCGTCCTTTTTTAGTAGTTGGTGGGAATGCAAAATCTGTCTTCATGTGTTTTCTGATGATGGAAAGGACAAAATCTGTCTTCATGTGTTTTCTGATGGTGTCTTCTTCTTCTTCTTTCTTCTTCTTCTTCTTCTTCTTCTTCTGCTCTCTCTCTCTCTCTCTCTCTCCCTCTCAACCGCAGTCAATGCAAGGTCAAGTTTCCTTTTGTAGTTGTTCTCTCTTTCCCTGCTTCTTCTTTTTTTTTTTTTTCTCCTCTTCTTCTTCTTCTTCTTCTTCTTCTCTCTCTCTCTCTCTCAACGCAGTCAATGCAAGGTCAAGTTTCCTTTTGTAGTTGTTCTCTCTTTCCCTGCTTCTTTTTTTCCTCTTTTTTTCTCATTTCGTCCTTCAGTTATTTTTCCAAGGCAAGTGGGGAGAGCCAAATTACCATGAGATGTATGCTTTTCAAACGTGCACTTGGAGAGAACTTTTGGATATATTTAGTTGCACCCTACCCACTAAGCTATTCTGTTTTCTTTGACGTTTTTGTTATGACATGTTTTTGTGAAATTTATACTTGTAATAATGGGACAGTAGCAGGGATATGGGCCCTGCAGATGCAAGTTTCTTGTGATTGTGCAGTCTCCTTGTCTCATGTGAAACTAGTTCTCCCTCATAGGTTGAGTACCCCTATTTGTGTCTCGTTTGTGTCACAATCACTCTCACTGCATTTTTCCTCAGGGCTTGTTCTCTGCGGTCTGCCCTGAGTCTTCAAAAAGTGTAATGTCTGTCCGATATGACTGCATCTTTCTTCCCCCCCCCCCCCCCCCGCCCACTTGATTTTATTACCCATGTTTTTTTGTTGTAATCACTTGAAACTAGTCGTTTTGGATGAGTAGATTTAATATATAAGGATTTGAGTTTGAAATCTATTGAAATGGAAACTACGGTAGATTCATAAGTTACATGTCAAATATGGTCATTTTTGGAATAGCTTCTATAATTATAGTCAGTTTATTCAAATCTTTTGAGCTGGAACTTCGCAATCTATTGTTAAACTGTAAAATCCTTAACAGGAACAAAAAATTTCCACATTTGTTTCGGCACTGTCTTGTAATTCATTAGTTGTTACTCTTCTTATGTCTACCTTTTGATAGTGGTTAATCCAGTCGAGCAACAGCAACAACAGCAGTCATATACAGCCCCAGAGAACACCCACGACCAGGACTACTATGTGCCGACGGCCAACATCACCAGAGTCATGCGTCGGGCCCTACCGCCGCAAGCCAAGATCACCGATGACGCCAAGGAGACAGTTCAACAATGTGTTACCGAGTACATCAACATGGTCACGAGTGAGGCGAACGACCGTTGCCACCGCGAGGAGCGCAAGACCATCACTGCCGACGATATTCTGTGGGCCATTGAAAGGTTGGGCTTCGACAACTACGCGGGTCCCCTGAGTCTCTTCCTTAACCGGTTCCGCGATGCGCAGAGGCAGTGGAGCGAGGAGAGCAGAGAGCGTCTCGGCAGTCGTGTGGCGCATTCCAGGCGGCTTCCTCCTCCTACTTATGGGCTGCTACCGCCGCAGGGGGATGGTTCCGGTATTTCGAGTGACAATGCTGGTGCAGGCAGCAGCTCCTCTTCCAGCCAGGGTGGAGCCCCTAGCTTTGGTCCCTATGCTCAGTTCAAACGCTAGTTGTGGGCATGTTGGTGCCCAGTAGAAGAAATGATGGCTAGAACTATGTTGGGTGACTTCTTTTAATAAGTACTGTATGTCCCTATGCTCACTTCTTCTCTTGAAGTTATGTTCAAAGACAAATGTGACTAAACCATGCACTTACAGTTAGACAACTGCACTCCGTGCAGTCCGGCCAGTTCCGATCCCATTTCACATCTATTTCGATGATCGGATTCATTCGTATTGACTCTTTTGAGTACAAGTCATGTGAAAAATAAAGTCTGTTGAAAACCAAATAGTATCTTATCAAAGCACAGTTATAGTGGAAATAAAGAGGGGGCTCTTTGCCCAACTCAATTGTTTCCATGTAAATGTGCTTCGATTAGGTATTACTTGGTGTCAGATTGATTTGATTTCATACGTAACTATTAGTATAATTTAACGAGCTCTACAATGTGAACGAGTCCAATCTTTAAATTGGCCCGACGGCACGGGGTGCAGTTTTCTACCGTTATTATTAGGTCAAATTGCCTACACGGGCCTAATTACCCATTGTGGGGGCCGGGCCACGACCCCATCCACTTTTGCTGGTAGAGTTTAGTTGCATTTAATCAGAAATGCTACACGCACAACCGCTCTTTAATTGTTTGACATCCTCACCAAATGAATTTCATACGCTAGTCTAACTATCTACAGTTCTGAAAGAAAATCTCTAAAAGAGAAATAGCTGAACAACTATGAAATAACTACTTCATAACAATGATTCAACTTGCAAGTTGGCCCAGTTGATTGAGTGCTTGTTTTAGGGTCTCGAGTTCAAGATTTGGCCTCTACTAACTCCCTAACCTTGGCCTTCAAGGTTTGATTTTTTTGCCATTTCTAAAAAAAAAAAAAAATTACATAACACCGATTAGTTGCATGGACCTACAAGTATATCAAATTCTTTTAATTGGGCTCCTTTCGGATCATTCTAACATCACCATGATGAACTGTTTGATGAATGACTCATATTTCGTTAGTATGATTTTCTATTAACTGAAGACTTAAATTTTACTTATCTTTGGACCAAACATGTACTTTTTATGCTACAAAAGAAATGCAGGTGATATTAGCTCTTTTACAGTACAATTTTATTTGTAGAAGATTTCATCGCACCTATGTTTAAATTAAAGTTCGGGTCACACGGCAAACTGTGTGTTCTGAAAATGTTTAACCTCTCTAAATTCAAGTTAACAAGTCCTGAACTCAACTATCGATTGAGACAAATCAATTAAATTACTCTTGTAGAACAACAATTTAGTGCTTGGAACCAAATATTTGCATCACCCCCAAGGAATTATAACCGAATCTGCCGGTCATGTACTTCCAAATAACGGCTATATTACTCCCTATAGCCGGTAAGAACAGTACCCAGTACCCACCACCCCCAACGGTCACCGCCCCTTCTTTCTCTCTCCTATATAAACTCTCCATCCCTCTCTCATTTCTTTTCCATATGTTCATCGCCCAACTATCATTAGCACCTCCTTCATCAGCCTTCTCATTTTCCGACCACCGGAATATTCCATTTACTATCATCAGCATCTCCTTTATTAGCCTTCTCATCTCCCGGCCGCCGGAATATTCCATTACCACTTCCTTCTTCCCCACACACAAAAATGTCCAAACTACTTCTCATTGCACTTTTAGTGATGTCAGTGCTCGAATCCGGTACAGGGCAGGGTACCCATTCCCCTGCATCATCGCCCATTTCCACCCATTCGCCACCGCCCGCCTCCCCGGCACCCAAGTCGCCAGTGTCATCGCCGCCATCCGCCGCCACTCCCAAGATCTCCCCCTCTGCTCCTCCGGTGCACCCACCCGCGGCTCCTACCCCGGCTGCCGCCACGCCGGCGAAAACCCCAGTGAGCACCCCTGCACCGGCACCGGCTCCGTCTACTTCTCCGGTATCTTCGCCGCCGGCAGTTACTCCGGTGGCGGATGTCCCGGCAATCGCTGCGACCCCCACGGTCCCAGAAACACCGGCAGAGGCGCCAGAGATTTACCCGTCGAGCAGTAGCCCACCAAGCCCATCGCCGGCGAGTTTATCGCCGGAGGTTTCTCAGGATTCTGCTGGTGACGCGTCGGGTTCGGGTTCCTTGAATGGTGCTCGGGTCATTTTCAGTTGTTTGGGTCTTTGGGCTGTTTTGGCTATGTAATTCATTTCATTAGTTGTTTTTGTTCATTTTCAGTTTATTCATTCATTTTCGTTATTTTGATTGTTTATCACTCTGATTTATTATTGTTTCACAGAGATTAATTTCATGATTAGATTATTGATTTTCTCCCCATTCCATTTTTTGTGTCCTAACCAATTATAGTATTGAATTTGCACTACTAGAATGGTGAATATTATTAGTATCAATTTTCAAAGTCAGGCATATGAAGAGCTTTTAAAAGTACAAATGAAACACATAACAAAAAGTCGAGTAATTTACTTGAATATAAAATGAATGACATCAATCATCACAATGTATGAATTTTCACGGGTTTTTTTTTGCCAAACGGGGTAGTATACAGAGAGTCCAACGTTAGACTTCAACCCCAAACCGTAGCTTTGGGAACCGTGATGATGATGCCCCACAAGTTCTACTTTGATAATCTTTAATTCATTTTGTAAACTCCAACACATAAAAAACAATTTACTCCAATATTAATTGATACTCCTTAATCTCTCATTTCCTAAAATCCAACATGCAAATTATCAACAAAAACGATTTGACCCCATATTCATCATCTTCATCTGAAAAATTAGAGTATCCCATGATAAGCAGTAAAGGTGTGAACAAATCTCACATTTGCCAAACACTGCCTTAATTGAGTTAAATTGGACCAAAAGACTGCAAGCCTACACAATGGTATGAAACAGTGCCAGAACTTCATTCGGAGAAACTTAAGTTGATGGCAAACAATCCAGCAAACTAAAATAAATAAAATAATAAGCACAAATTAAAAAGCACATACAATATATATCCAATTTGCCATATTTGCCTAACGAGTAGATCGACAACCATATTTAGCTCTGATTGTCAACAAAAAGTCGAGTTGCAGGAAAGAACAACTCCGCAAATTGTCATTTGCGAACATCCTAACAGGCAATCATGCAACTTAACTTGCGTAGTCCCAACCATACCCAATACCTATACAAAGCATAAAACATAAGTTCAACTTTACGTGAAAGAACTCCTAAACATAGATTACAGCATGCTGTATACAAAAAGAGATCGCAAGATCCCGGAAGCCTATGGAAGGCCATTACACATTTTCATCTAGTCATGTTTCACTTTTGACAGTCACCTCTTCACACTTCACACGTTTACCGGAAGGTTGGGTCTCATCTTTCTCAGCATTGCCTTTATCTTCTTCATTGACTGCCTGATCTAGTTTGGTAAGTTCGTCCTTGATCATCAGCATTATCCAAGACTTTCTGGGAGGAAGATCCATTTCGCATCGCTCAGCTGCAAAAAGAGGAGCAACGAGAAGGATTTCTTAGTCTTTGGACACAAGGACTACAAACAAAGCACAATGAAGGAAAAGGTAAGTAGGTTTTCTCCTGGGATCCTTCATAATTCCCGTATGTAAGCATCAAGGATGGATAATAAGCTTGAGTACAGATGGTCAAACTTCACATCCAATCCTTTTTGGTTCTCGATGGAGTTCGTCTTCTTCGCACCTAAGTAAAGTTCTGACCACAAGAATGCAAATGCAAGCGGGGTTTCTCACTCGTGCACATAAGAAAGGGCTCTAAATTTTGACTTTAATTTCGTTATATCACTTTTCTTAAACGCCTTTTGCACATACACCGAGAAAACAAATACTGATAGCTAGTTTAAGTTGTAACCAAGATGTTAGCTAGAGTAACAATGCCCAGACTGATAAAGAGCAGACCTTTTCTTCCATAGAAGCTCATCCATAAGGACTATAGGAATAACAAAACAACAGCTGGTATTTTAACCCCCACGACAAGAAAGCAACACAGTGCCCAAGCTACTGAATAACACCAGCAAAAGTTTTAACGACAGACTTCGTAGTCTAATAGTAATATATTATAGAACCAACCTCAAATACTAAATTAAAAAATTTAACTCTTGTTCTGAAAGCATGAGATTTAACCCTAACGCAAAGAACAAAAATGAAGAGAGCATACCAAGTTGTTTCAGAATGTCAGTGAAGGTAGCCTGCAAATCGCAGGAAGGAAGACAATATCGCATTGGCACATCAAAATCATCAAAGAAAGAATAGAATAAGCAATTATAATAGGCACAAGAAGAAAAAGAAAAATAAGCTGACTCGCTCAGCACAATAAGAAGAAAAAAAAACAAGCCGAATATACAATTCACCAAAACAAGCAAGATTACAGCTAGAACTTGCTACCCTTCTACAAGCGCAGCAAAAAAGCAATGGATTTTATGGCAATGCAACTCCTCCCGAGTCAGCACAAGGACATAACTATGGTCTCGGCAGCACTCTTAGATTTTACTGAAGTGAGTCTTCATCAACCTTTATCTCACATACCTAAAATTTGTTCAGCAAAGAGACTGTATATGCTCACCATCATATCCACATGCATCAGATGTATGGTAGTTCAGCCACTCTTATGAACAACAAAGGCAGAGTCAATTTCTTCACCGAAATTATTCACCAACTACAAGAAAAAGAGATCAAACTCTTACCGTGTTGAAGTCAACTTCTGTAAGAATTTCGCATATCTCATCGTCACTTGGCCTTAATTTTGCTTCTTTGGACTTTTCTTTCCCTTTTGCAGTCTTTTCCCCTTCACAAGACAGAGAAACCCTTAAGTTGATTCAAACTACTTAACCTTGCCCATATCTCTATTTTTGCACTTTCTCATCAAAAGACATTCAGACTGAAATTATTCAGCGGGAGAAATCACAAATAACAAAGAAACACACATGAAAAATCTCCATAATGAAAATTACAGACCCCTATTGTTGGACTTCCAATGAGCATTACAAAAGTACAAAGCACATGAAGGAGAAAAGAAAGTTCGTCATGTATTTTCTGACCTGTTTTCTCCTTGGAATCAGTTTTTTTCGGAGTTGACCATTTTTCCTTGACAGACTCGGTTTTCTTCTTCCTTGAGAATGTCTTTGGACTTGCATCAATTTCATCAACCTTGGAACGGTTCGATGACGATTTCGCAGGCATTCTCTTCTTCTTCAGACTCGTACCAATTTCATTGTCAACCTTGGAGCGATTCGATGATGATTTCACAGGTGTTCTCTTCTGCCTGGAGAATGTCTTTGGACTCGCATCACTGCCATCATCAACCTTCAAGCGATTTGATGATGGTTTCACAGGTGTTCCTTTAGTGGGTGGTCCGGATATCTTTGGAGTAGCAACTCGCTTGGTTTTTGCCTTTCCAGCAGATTCCTTCTTTGCAGATGTTTTTTTAGAACCTTGTTTATCTTTAACTGTATCCTCTTCAGAATCCTCTTCAAGTTCATCCTTTTCGTTATCGTCATCGCTTTCAGTATTCTCAGGAACCTCATTTTTGGATCTATCAGGAATGACGAGTGGACTAGATTTTTTTGGAGTTCCAACTTTCTTCGTTTTTGCCTTTGCAGATGATTTCTTTGAACCTCGTTTGTATTTAACTGTATCTTCTTCAGATTCGGATCTTTCAGGAACGCCATTTGCAGTTTCCTCTTCTTCGTGTTCATCATCCTCTTCATCCGAATCATCTTCTGTTCTGCTACTCTGTGAGATATGCATACCAAGAATATTAGTAGTGAACTGAAACATAATGGAAACTGATTTTCGCGCTTCACTTTTTACCGATGGCACTCCAATTTTAACATCATGAACAAAGTGGAGCGCCATCAGTAAAAAGTGGAGCGCGAATATCAATTTCCTACATAATATATTCCTCTTTATCTTCTTTTGCTTATGTTTTTATCCTCAACTTCCAAGGAGAAACTACCACAAAAAAAAATGCACTCTAAGATTTGGACCCAAGTAAGATCCAAAACTGCTCTACTAAAAGAGGTAGCAGACATTAAAGAATCCATAGAGTACAAACTGCTATTCAGTCATCAAGTTCAAATGTACTGTCAGCAACAAAACACGGTACCTTAGCTGAGCGTACGTTTTGACATTGATGCACTCCTTTCACCACCCCTCTTGCGCTCTTTCCCCTTGCTTGACTGGAATATAGACAATAGATAGATAGATAATATGAGAAGCCACGGAAAAAGGCAGTTTTGGTTAACAGGAGAATCAAGTATCGGGGTAAACCAACCTGCTCTTTTTCAGCAAGTAACTCAGTTGTTGTTGCATGAGGAGACAACAAGAAGTCTAACAACATTGTAACAATATCCTGCTGGGTGCAAAATTAAATTCATCAAAATGCCAAGAAAATTAAAATATGCTCACTTCTTCTTATGGCTTAGATTGCAATGTTCACAATATCCTCCTGGGTGCAAAATTAACAGGAGAATCAAGTATCAGGGTAAACCAACCTGCCCTTTTTCATCAAGTAACTCAGTAGTTGTTGCACGAGTAGACAACAAGAAGTCTAACAATTTCCTCCTGGGTGCAAAATTAAATTCATCAAAATCCCAAGAAAAAAATATGCTCACTTCTTCTTACGGCTTAGATTGCAATGCTAATTAATCAGTTAACCTACGACTTAGAGAAGTAGATTGAAGTACCATGCAAAGATATGCAGTAACACAATCAGTTAAACTACTTAAGTGGTAGGTTATTGCCTATTGGCAAAAATGATCAGTATGAGCACAAGTGCATGTAATGTCTACACTGTGGCAGCGACTGCGCTTTGTGAGGTATATTCAGTGTTCTAAAATAAGAAATTAATCGGTGATTAATTGTTGGCGGGACCTATTCGATTAGGTCCAACTAATGATTAATTGCCGATTCGATTACTAATTAATATGCACCGATGAATCGGATTAATCACTCGAAGGTGGCCGCCCGCCCGCCCGCCCGCCTAGCGCCTAGCGACTTTTAGAACATTGGGTACATTTCCACATTCAGAGGGAAATGCAGTTTTTAACCTAATAAGCATATGAACAGAGCAGCAAAATTAATCATAAAAATTCGAAATTTCGAAGTACAACAAGTTGAGGATTTGAAACTTACACGTTTGCGCCGCTCCATCAGCTGAATGGAAGCCTTACGCAGTCCTACTTCCACTGGGGTTTTTTTTTTCTCTCTCTAGTTCCAAGGATTTTCTCACACTTCGGACCTCATCCGGCTCATAATATTAGAACTCTTCATTTTGCAAAACTCGTTAAAAAGCCCTGAAAACATTCATGTTCTTGGGGTTTCTAGAACATCCCTGTTTACCCAAACTGACAAACACGTGTTCTTTCATATTGACTTGACAGTTCATGAGAGAGAGAGAGAGAGAGAGAGAGAGAGTGAGGGAGGGAGGGAGGGAGAGATAGAGGGATATGACCGAGAGGAGAGAGGGAGAAGAGGTTGGTTTGCTTGACACTCAAACCTCATCGCATGCACACCATCATCATTTCCTTTCATCCTAATATTATCCTAGTTTGTGGAAAAAATTTCAGTGCCAAGCGGGTACCACGTGGTGCCCGATTGTGCATCCGAACCGTCCATTTCGTATTTGAAGTGCTCAGATTTAGAGAAAGAAAGTGTTGGGGTGAGAGGAGAGAGGAAAGAGAGGGTTTCAATCCGAGTCGTCCAAAAGTGAATCGGACGACTCAAATGAGTGTGGATGGCTAAAAAATGAAACACATAACAAGATGGAGGGAATTTATGCACGATTTTTCTTCTTATGGTCTTTGCTAATGCACAATTACTAGTCTTTCCCTCGGAAAAAGTTGAGTAATTTACTTGTAAATAAAATGAATGTTGTCAATCACAATGTATAAATTCTCACGGTTTTTTATTTGCCAATGTAGTATAGAGAGTCCGACGGTTCTCCATAAACTTCAACCCCAAACCGTGGCTTTGGGGACCGTGATGATGCCCACAAGTTCTACTTTGATAATCTTTAATTCATTTTGTGAACTTCAACACATAAAAACAATTTACACCTCAATCTCTCATTTCCTATAATCCAACATGCAAATTATCAATAAAAACAGTTTGACCCCATAGCCATCATCTTCATCTGAAAAATTAGAGTATCCCATGAAAAGCATTAGGCGCTCCTCATCCTATAATGTGTGGAGAGACCCCAAAGACACATGAACTAAAGGTGTGAAAATCTCACATTTGCCCAAAAGACTGCATACCTACATAATGGCATTCATTTGAAAAAACTTGGACATTATGTTGATGGCAAACAATCCACCAAAACTAAATGAAGATGTCCCTTTCACCCAACAATTAAGATAATAAGCACAAATTTTATATAAAAAAAAAAAAACATACAAATAATGATCACCCAATATCAAATTGCCATATTTGCCGAACGAGTAGACAACAATATTTTAACTCTTAATTGTCAACAAAAAGTCAAAGTTACAGGAAGAACTCCACAAATTGTCATTTGTGTACACCCTAACAGCAATCATGCGACTTAACTTGCGTAGTCCCAACTATACCCATACCTACAAAGCATAAAACATACAAGTTCAACGTGACGTGAAAGAACTCCTAAACATAAATTACAGCATGCTGTATACAAAAAGAGATCACAAGATCCCGGAAGCCTATTACATTTTCATCTAGTCTTGTTTCACTTTTGGCAGTCACACCTTCACACCTTTACCGGAGGGTTGGGTCTCATCTTTCTCAGCGTCGCCTTCATCTTCTTCATCATCTGCCTCATCCGCTAGTTTGGTAAGTTCGTCCTGGATCATCAGCTTTATCGAAGACTTTCTGGAAGTAAGATCCATTTTGAATCGCCCAGCTGCAAAAAGAGGAACAAGGAGAAGGATTTCTTATAGTATTTGGACACGACGACTACAAATAAAGCACAACGAAGGGGTAAGTAGGTTTTTCTGTTGGGTTTCATCATTCTCGTACGTGAGCGTCAAGGATGGATAATGAGCTTGAGTTCAGATAGTCAAAGCTCACATCCAACCCTTTTTGGTTCTCGATGGAGTTGGTCTTCTTTGCACCTAAGTAAAGTTCTGACCACAAGAATGCAAATGCACGCGGGGTTTCTCACTCATGCACATAAGAGAGGGCTCTAAATTTTGACTTTAATTTCGTCATATCACCTTTTCTTAAACACCCTTTGCACATACACCAAGAAAACAAATATTGATAGCTAGTTGTAGTTGTAACCAAGAAGTTAGCTAGAGTAACAAAGCCCAGACCGATAAAAGAGCAGACCTTGTCTTCTATAGAAGCTCATCCATAAGGACTATAGGAATAACGAAGCAACAGCTGGTATTTTAACCCCCACTACAAAAATGCAACACAGTGCCCAAGCTACTGAATAACACTATCAAAAGTTTTAACACCAGACTTCGTAGTCTAATAGCATAGAAGTATAGAACCAAGCTCATATACATTATTAAAACAGTTACTCTTGTTCTGAAAGCATGAGATTTAACCCTAACAATTTTACATTACCAAAAAATAAAAAAAGAGATTTAACCCTAACGCAAATAAGAAAAATGTAAGAGAGCATACCAAGTTGTTTCAGAATGTCAGTGAAGGTAGCCTGCAAAACACAGGAAGGAAGATAAAATCGCATTAGCACATTTCAAAATCATCAAAGAACGAATAGAATAAGCAAATTATAATAGGCACAAGAAGAAAAGGAAAAATAAGCTGACTCTTGCTCAGCACAGTGAGAAGAAAAACAAGCTGAATATGCAATTCACCAAAACAAGCAAGATTACAGCTAGAACTTGCTACCCTTCCACAAGCTAAATAAGTGCAGCAAAAAAGCAATGGGTTTTATGGCAAATTGGCAATGCAACTCACTCCCGGGTTAGCACAAGGACATAACTATGGTCTCGGCAGCACTCTTAGACTTACTGAAGTGAGTCTTCATCGACCTTTATTTCACATAACTAAAATTTGTTCAGCAAAGAGACTCTATATATTCACCATCATATCCATATGCATCAGATTTACGGTAGTTCAGCCACTCTTAAGAACAACAAAGGCAGAGGAAATTTATTCACCGAATACAAGAAAGAGAGATCAAACTCTTACTGTGTTGAAGTCGACTTCTTTAAGAATTTCGCATATCGCATTCCTGAGTTCATCGTCACTTGGCCTTAATTTTGCTTCTTTGGACTTGTCCTTCCCTTTTGCGGCCTTTTCCCCTTCACAAGACAGAGAAACCCTTAAGTTGATTCAAATTAATCGGTCTTACCCATATCTCTATTTTTGCACTTTCTCATCAAAAGACATTTAGACTGAAATTATTTAGCGGCAAAAATCGCAAATAACAAAGAAACACCTATGAAAAATCTCCATAATGAAAACAACAGACCACTATTGCTGAACTTCCAATGAGCGTTACGAAAGTACAAATCACATGAAGGAGAAAAGAAAGTCCGTTATGTACAAGATTCTGACCTGTTTTCTCCTTCGAAGCAGGTTTTTTCGGAGTTGACGACTTTTCCTTGACAGACTCAGCTTTCTTCTTCCTTGAGAATGTCTTTGGACTTGCATCAATTTCATCATCCACCTTCGAGCGGTTCGATGACAATTTTGCAGGTGTTCTCTTCTTCTTTGGACTCGTACCGATTTCATCATCGACCTTGGAGCGATTCGATGACGATTTCGCAGGTGTTCTCTTCTTCCTAGAGAATGTCTTTGGACTTGCATCACTGTCATCATCAACCTTCAAGCGATTTGATGATGGTTTCACAGGTGTTCCTTTAGTGGGTGGACTGGATTTCTTTGGAGTAGCAACTCGCTTGGTTTTTGCCTTTCCAGCAGATTCCTTCTTTGCAGATGTTTTTTTAGAACCTTGTTTATCTTTAACTGTATCCTCTTCAGAATCCTCTTCAAGTTCATCCTTTTCGTTATCGTCATCGCTTTCAGTATTCTCAGGAACCTCATTTTTGGATCTATCAGGAATGACGAGTGGACTAGATTTTTTTGGAGTTCCAACTTTCTTCGTTTTTGCCTTTGCGGCTGATTCCTTCTTTGCAGATGATTTCTTTGAACCTCGTTTGTCTTTAACTGTTTCTTCTTCAGATTCTGCTACAAGTTCATCTTTATTGTCTTCACTTTCAGAATGGTCGGAAATCTCCGTTTTGGATATTTCAGGAATGCCATTTGCAGTTTCCTCTTCTTCGTGTTCATCATCCTCTTCATCTGAATCATCTTCTGTTCTGCTACTCTGAGAGATATGCATACCAAGAATATTAGGAGTGAACTGACACATAATATATTCCAAAAGTGCATACCAAGTTTATCTATTTCGCTTATGTTTTTTCCATTCTTAACTTCCGAGAAGGAAAAAAATGCACTCTAAGATTTGGACCCCAGTAAGATCCAAAAGTGCTCTGCTAAAAAAGACGTAGCAGACATTAAAGAATCCATAGAGTACAAACTGCGATTGAGTCATCAAGTTCAAACGTACTGTCAGCAACAAAACATGGTACCTTAGCTGAGTGTTTTGATGATGTGCCGCCTGACATTGATGCACTCCTTTTGCCACCCCTCTTGCGCTTTTTCCCCTTGCTTGACTGGAATATAGACACGAGATAGATAATATGAGAAGCCACGGCAAAAAGCAGTTTTTGGTTAACAGGAGAATCAAGTTTAGGGTAAACCAACCTGCTCTTTTTCAGCAAGTAACTCAGTAGTTGTTGCATGAGGAGACAACAAGAAGTCTATCAACTTTGTAACAATATCCTCCTGGGTGCAAAATTAAATTCATCAAAATGCTGAGAAACAAATATGCTCACTTCTTCTTATGGGTTAGATTGCAATGTTACTTAACCTATTAACCTACTACTTAAAGAATTAGATTGATGCGTGCAAATAGATGCAGTAACACAATCGGTTAAACTAATTAAGTGGTAGGTTATTGGAAAAAATGCTCAGTATGAGCACAAGTGCATGTGCATGTAATGTCTGACTGTGTTGATCATCCACCATGTCAACAAGCTTTAATTTGGGAATGACAAGCATCCAAAAATGACCAATTAGGCAATTACCTTATCTGTTTAACGTTTATTTAGCAATCCAACATTATTTATCCATGCCATCTGTAGCAGTAAGCTATCAACAGGCAACAAACCTTCCTTGTAGTAGATTTGGCAATTGGTATGTCAAGCACATCGCAAAATTCCATCAACTTCTCTTTGACAAACTTGTCAAATTTTTCCTTAACTTTAATCTTTTGCTTTTCCTGCAAAAGTTAAAACCAGAAGATCGAAGTTCATTTTGGTAATATGCCACAAGTCCAAATGACAAGTGCTCAAATAGTGGACCAGTAGGCAATGATATGAATGCAATAAATAAGAAAGAAACAACAAAAATAATCAGTACACGGAAAGGACTTGAACAACTCTTCTAGATGGATTTCTATATTCTTCACGTACATATCAGAATCAGAAGAATGGATCCTTTACCTCATTTTCAGTCCATACAAAGCCAGAAAACCGGGAAATATTACTCTTGAATTGAACCACCTGCCCAAGGATCATAACCACAGTAAGATTGCAGAGAATTTTTTTTCTTCACTATTCTTATCTTCTTGTCCCTCTTTCCCCACATAAATAGGAAACAACCAGAAGATTGAATGCTCAACGAATAAAGATAATTGGAACCACTTCATGATTGCATATCGTGGCAGAACTCTGAAGTAGATGAATAATGTTAATTTCCGACCATGGGGAAACTAACCTAAGGAATGCTAGAAGGGATAATATAAAATACAATGCTCACTGAAGAAAGGAAGATTCGCAACTTTATCAAGGAACCTTAAATAGTTTCATTCATAAGAGCAATTTTGAGTACTAGAGTTATGTGACCTCAGTTGCACAATTTAAGCCCCTGAAACTACTCCAAGAAGGAGGTGATATTCTAAGTAAGAATAAAAAGCGTTATTACAAATTACCTTTCCCCTCCTTCCGAACAGAATCATATGAAGCGATTTGATAGTTTCATCGGTCTTCCTTTTTGATAATTTGTATGCCACTGCAAAAGAAATTGGGGTTCAGAATATGACAGTCCACTCTGAGAGTTAGCATCCAACACAAAAGGAAACATAAAAGCAGCAACAACATGATTTCTACCAACTTGAGAGATATATAGACAAAACTAGCTTAAAAGGCATATAAACACAACAAAACACGTGGAAACAACAATATGATTAAGTCAAAAAGCATTCCATTGAAGAGTTGAAGTTCAGTGCTACAAGCCTACATGACTTAGTGATTTGCTGATCTACAGCCATGGAAACTATAAAATCACATCTTTGGATGACATCAATGTAACAGCACTCAAGCACAATCCTTGAAATGCTCATAAGCTACACTCCAAAGCTATTTCTACTTGATGTTTGTGATTCGGTATTTCATCAAGGAGGACAAGCGCAAATGATGATTTGATGCCACCCTCATGGTTTTGCAACCAGCTCGAATCAAATTCCAAGATCACCATATCCACAATATCACCTCTTTACTTTCACAACAACTAGAGCTTTGCACAAAAGGTATAGGGAGCATCCATTACTGTATATCATTTACACAAATATCTCAAGGGTCTCTACTAACTGACTGGAGTTAAGCTGGTCAACCGGAGTTGGTGCGGGCAACCTGCAGAGTCTTACAGAGAATCTAGAAAAGACACCAAACACAAAGCCTACCAGAAAAAGGTAAGACTATCGAAACAGGGAATCCATTAATCAAAACATTTGCTTCCCTTTCGGTACATGCTAACTCAAGAAATTATAAATTGTGATAATGAATACCCCCAACAATCATTCATTGGTCATCTAATCCGTTAACAATAGCATCAGGTGTGAACTTGTCTAATTGTAACCAATAAAAGTAACTAAGAGTAAGTGGAGAAAATAAAGCAGTTAGAATTTTACCATTAGGAATGTCTTTCAGTGCCGTACCGCGGCCCTGCAACACAAAAACATAAAATAAATCTAGACAACTGTCAAAACTGAGCTTAATTTCAAAAATCAACAGCAAGTGTACGATTGAAGGTGCACCTTTTCTATATGCAAGTCCTTGACAGATTCTTTTTCAATTGATGCAACCAGCCTTTCTACAGATTTCCTTTCACGAACGGGGCGATCACTTGCAGAAGCCATGGGGGTTTTCGGCTCCTTTTCCTCTTGCATTTCCTTTTTACCATGCGTCTTTGAACCTCTCTTTCTTTTAGGCTTTTCCGGGCTTCCGTCTTCTACTTTCAATCCATCTACCTTCTCCTTGACCTTATCCTTATTATCCTTGGTGTCTTTTACCTCCTTTTCCTCTTCCATCGCCTCACTTTCAGCTTCTTCCTTACTTTCCTCTTCCTCTCCTTTACTTTCTTTGCCTTCTTTTTTCTCTTCTTCCTCAGTCTCCTTAGTTTTGTTTTTCTTTGTCCCACTAGTCTTCCCCTTTCCACGCTTCTTTGAAGCTTTCTTTCGTTTACTCTTTTCAGCCTTCTCTTCTACCTCTTTCAAGTCAGCCACCTTTTCCTTGCTCTCCTCAGTTTCTTTCACCTCCATTTCCTCTTCCATTGCGTCGCTTCCACCTCCTTCTTTACTTTCCTCTTCCTTCTCTTTGCTTCCATTTTCTTCTTTTTTCTCTTCTTCGGTTTCCTTACCCTCTGGGTCCACGTCCATTTTCTGCATCTCAACTTTCTCATCGACTTTGCCATCTTCTTCCATTTCTTTTACACCATCTTTTCCTTCCTCATTCTTCTGAGGAACATCTTCACTCTTCTGATCAATGGTACTTGTCTTTTCTTCCTCTTTCTTCTGGGGAACAGCTTCATCCTTCTGGTCAGAGGTGATAGTCCCATTTGCCACTACCTCGGCAACTGCTGTCAAGGTCTCCTCTTCACCCATAGTAGATCAAATTGAAAAAACCACGCAATCCAAAACACTTCCTTTTCTCACCCAAAAAACTTTCCAGCTTAGGCCAGCAACAAACTCTGTCAACATTACAAACTCTGCCAAAGTTAGTAGCTTTCAATTATAAGATTCAATTACTCCGTCCAAGGCAACAGGAATGTCAAACAAAACATAAGTAAAACGCCAATTCTCAGAACCAGGACCTGCCTGACAACACAACTACAATTATGTTCATCGGTCTACACTGTGGCGGCAAGTGCGACTGCACTTTGTGAGGTACATTTCCACACTCAGAGTCAGAGGGTACAACATACTCTCATCCAAACTCCCCCCACCCACCCACACACACACACAGAGAAAAAAACAACATAATTTCCTTAAAACCAGGAAGAGTGAACCCTTAGGTCATGTACCCAAAAAAAATTGTAAAATGCTTTTGGATTGGAAGGAGCAATGAGGAATATGGAAAATATTGTCTGGGTAAAAAAATTCGTCTTGGGTAAAATTATGTATGCCGAAAATCTATGACTAAAGAAGCATGGAAAACTCTACAAGCCCTAACAAGATCCAAAGCTTCCTACCATAGTAAGCAACCAAGAAACCAAAAGAAAGTCATAGAATTTCTCAAAAAGACTAACAAAAAGCAAGCATAAAGTTTGCAGATTGCTCTAGGAGACTAACAAAACCCTAACCTGCCAAAAAAAAAATGCAGTCCTTACCCAATAAGCATACGAACAGTGCAGCAAGATTAAACAAAAAAAATCGAAATTTCGAAGTACAAGTTGAGGATTTGAAACTCACATGGATTTTGAGCCACTCCATTAGCTGAATCGAAGCTCACGCAGACTTCTACTTCCACTTGGTTTTTTTTTTCGCTCTCTCTCTCTCTCTCTCTCTCTAGTTTCAACGATTTTCTCACACTTCGTTCGGACCTCAGTGTGGGAATTTTTCGTTTATTTTCCTTACGGGGAATATTTATTGTCCGGACTTCAAATCCGGATTTTAAAAGCAGTTAAATGCCACGTGGACGAGAGGTGCCTGACATCGGAGCGGGATTTATAACAGGAACTGCGGCGGACGGCTGAGATCTGATCTATGACGAGGTGTAATTGACGGTGGAGATTTTGATCGGGGAGACTTCTCTCACAAAGTCTCCTCCCACCGCTCATCTTTCCCGAAAAAAGTTTTTTCAAAATTCGAGACCATTAATTATCGAGACGGACGGTAATATGTTGAGCGGTGAAACAGAGTAGTGGATATGGCACCGCTGGACTTCTCTGGTCTAGTTCTTTGGGATTAAGGCCTTGCAGTATGGACGGTAATATGTTTTTCTCATTTTACCCTTTAATAATTACATTTTCTTACTTTTTTTAATACTCTTAATTAAAAAATAAAAGGGTAAAAGAAGAAATTCCTCATATATTAACCATTTAGTTTTCTTATGAGACCATCTTTTTTTGACGGAAAAAAATGTCAATTGAAACTACAGAATGGAGACGGAGAGAGTACTAATGATCAGAACTTTTCGTTTGGCAAAGCTCGTTAAATACTTCAACCCTGAAAAAGTTCATGCTCATCTTTATTCCAATCCATGCCATATCAAAACACTTTCTTTTGAAAAAAAAATGCACGTAGCACACTGGATCGGATTCATTTGTTTTAATATAAAAGTTTTTCGATGTGGCATTGATTGTTGTGAGATGAACATGCTTTTTCTCACTGCTGAGGTTCTTAACTTGGGTTTTTAAAGCTACTCATATCTCTCGGCACGATTTTCAATAAGTTTTTACCTTAGTTATTACTCTCATCTCGCTTTACTTATCACCAAAAAAATCTTTCTCAAAACTTTTAGAGAAAATTTCCTTTATATCCCTTCGACTTTGACCAAAAATTCATTTTGATCCTTCACCTTTCAATTTCGGCATAAAAATACTTTGACTTTCCAATTTTTTTCAATGGCATCCTTTCGGGATATATACATATATACACAAAAAATAAGGTGTTTGGATCAAGCACTCTACACACATTGGATGTCCTTGATTTCCGCGTTGGTCCTCACATTTTTTTTAAAAAAAATTTGGACGGCTCGGATCGGCCGTCTAGTGGCCGGAAACGGCCCGGAGCAGGACTCAAAGAAAACGGATTCCTTCTAAATGACGACATTGAAAAAAATTGAAAAATCAATGTATTTTTATGCCGAAATTGAAAGTTAAAGGACCAAAATGAATTTTTGGTCAAAGTCGAAAGAATATAAAAAAAAATTCCAAACTTTTACCTATCAAATTTTACAAAATGAACAATTCCAATCGTTATTACGAGCCCACATGATACAAATTGGGCAGGAGTGGATAGTACCCGTACTGGACAGGACCTTTGGTCCTTGTTAATCATCATAGTTATGGTTGACTTTATTCCAACATAAGCGGCAATTTATGGTCCTGATAGAACGAGGAAGGACCATGTTTTGAAATTGTTTCTTTATATCCTACCACTACTATCCGTTACATTCTGTCAGGTCCTTTTTCAAAATTTATTTATTTATTTTTGTCTATTTTTTGTATATCTATTTCGGTTCATGCAAATTACTTTCTAAATTTCTCAGATCCAAACGAATTGAAAACGTAAAAAGATAAGGGGTACTTACGAAACCAGTTATGGACCAGGGCTGCAAATGAACCGAGCAGCTAGTGGACTCAGCTCGTTTAGAGCTCGAGCTCGAGTTTTCGGCTCGTTTAGTAAACGAAAACTAGTCGACTGGAACTCGACTCGTTCGACAAAAGTTTGGTTCGTTAAGGCTCGAGCCGAGCTCCAACTCGGTAAAACTTGGCTCAGCTCGTTTGCAGCCACTTATGAACATACCTCTGTGTTCATGGCTTCATGTGTTACTCTCACAAGAATTAAACCAGTGTTGTGTGGAGTTCATTCTACAGATGTTCACACGTCTCCTTTTTTCACCCTAAAATGCAGTCAATGTAATGAAAATCTCGAAATGGATGAATATCAGATGGCTCCACTTACTCCAACGAGACATGATTGTCAAATTAGATTGGCATTTTGGGAATTGGGGATGCTGCTGTGCAGTAGTGTGCGCAGCACTGTGCTGCGCACTTCCGAGCTGTCGGATCGTGCATTCGACGGCTCGGATCTCATCTTGGCAATGAACGGCTCTTGATCGTTGGTTGCCGAAATGAGATCTGAACCGTCGAATGCACGATCCGACGGTTCGAAGGTGCCTAGTATGGTACCGTGCACCTCATTGCACAGCACCAACCTGAAGTGCGGCATTTTGTGACTTTGAATGCAACTAGTAGTTGAGAGATTACATACATACGGCTGAATCAGCCGCTCGACAACCACTTTGCAAAGAGATGCTTTGCAACATCCTCCTGTTGATTGTCCATTATCCTATCACTACTAACTGTTATAGTTGATTGTCCGTTTCAGTAAGAATAGATTCTTAACGAGAAGATTCTTTAAACAAATTAAAACCATTAAAATTTCTACGAACGACCTTGTGCAATCCATCCTCGTACGGTGGAGAAGTTTCTTTTCTTTCCTACCCTATAAATAAGAAAGTAGGACACATATTTTTTGAAGATGCCTACAGACCAAAATGTGGTCCCATGTCCAAAAACCTAGGTTAATACCCAAACGTTTGTCCCTTGGGTTTTAAATTCATCAAAGGGCTCGTCTGCATACAAGTTAAATTTTGGATAATTTGCACTTGCACCCCCTGTACTATCACCGATTTGAAGATACATCTCTTATACTTCAATTTTAAGCACTTACACCCCTGTATTTTGAAGTGAAAGAAGGGAAATTTGCACTTACACCCCCTATATTTTTATGTACAGAGGGTGTAAGTGCTTAAAATAAAAATACAAAGAGTGTATCTTCAATTCAGTGATAGTACAAGGGGTGCAAGTGCGAATTCCCCTAAAATTTTTAGTTAATCATCCTTGCTTTCTTGATCAACTAGACTCAGGTGGTGTTCCGGTTTCTATAAAAAGTAACTTTTAGAAAAAGAAAATAATTTTAAGCTCAAAAATTATATATTTACGCAAATAATTTTCCTACCAATATGGATCTTATTTGATAGATCTCATTGAGATCTTTTATAAGGTGAAAAAAAATTAAAAAATTATTTTTCATTTTCATTATATTTGAGTTTGAAAATTGAAGAAAAAAAACTTTTTAAAAAAGAAAGGAAAGTGGAACACCCCCTCAAAAGTGGGTCATTTTCTGGTGTTGGTTTCACTTCATCTTTCGTTCGTTTGTTTTTTTTTTTATAATCGTATGTCGCCTAGGTCAATTTGTTTGCACCTTAATTAATTTCGACGTGTGAAGATTGCGACCAGGCAAATTTTCCAGTGGCCCCTAACTCGAAACCAAAAAATTGCCACCCAATGTGCCCTTTCACTTCAGGAATGGGAAGAGGAAAAGATTTGACAAAACCAAACCTGATCAGACATCAATCAAGTCCAAGGAATACAAAATTGGCAAGATTGTGTAAAGGTAATTCAACGGTTGTTATTCAAAAGGAATAACTTTCTGCCAAGTCCCATTTTGCACCGTCATTTTTATTTTTATTTATTACCAATGTGGTGTCTGAGTTCTATTTGCAAGATTAAAAATTCCCACCAAGAAAATAATTGTACAGTTAAGTCTTTTACCTTTTCTATGCCCAATAAGAATTTGTATTTTACCAACCGTTTCTTAATAAAAACCGCGGTCTAATAAAAGAAATTACTTTCGTGCAGATAGAAATATATATTTTTCTTATGTTTCTTTGTTACAAAAAAAAATTTGTTAAAAATACTAGACTGCAATTCTAACCAAATGAAGAAAAAGAAAAAAGGACTCCAACTCTCCATTTTACCCTTGCCATCTAAATTGCTAGATGTGGCAATTTGGTCATTCATTGCAATTGAAAAAAGATCATATTCGGTCATAAAGGCTAAACCGTCACCGTCCTTTTCCGCTTCTACTGTAATTAGTGAAATCATTCATAATACTTAATCCAAAATATCAGTACGAGAATAAGAAATTTCTTATTGCTTATACACCTCATTAAAAAATGCAAAAATATTTTTCTACGGTACCTAAAAGGGTACAATAAAACATTAAAAAAATCCCATCTGGAAACGAACAAAAAAAAAAACTACAAAAAATATGACAGTAAATTACTCCTATTAGCCGTGGCAATTTCGTCATTTAAGGCACATAAGCGGAATTCCGGATGGCCACGTTTTCGCTGTTTGATTACAGAGCCAAGAGAGAACTTTCTAGGGTTAGGGTTTTTCACTGCGTACCTTTCCTTTCAAACCAATCGCTTCCAAATTCAGAGATGCTGCTTTTATGTGACAGCTAATACCAAAAGTCGTGAGAAAATCTTGGAAATTCGAAGTGGTGGGAGAATATTTCGTTTGAGTATTGGGCTATTAGTGCCCTGTGGTGGCTTCAACTCCATGATCATTTGCATTCCATGGATCCTTCTTCAGTTCACGCAAATCCTTCACTTCAACAAGACGATGACGATTGGGGTAATCCATTATTGTTCTTCTCCTCTTTCTTTTTTGGTCCTTGGAAAGTCAACAATTGCATGAAATTTTGAATCTTTTTGATTTGTGAAGATGGTTTCAGTAGGTCCTGGTAATACCTTCTCTTGGTCATTAAAAGGGTTTATTGGACTTGCGGTTTTATGATTGTTTTTATTGATAATCTATCTGTTTATTATGACGATAGAAATTTGCTGAATGGATAATGAAGATACCCGTTTCTCTTATAGCTTGAGCTTTTAGATGTGGTGAACCAAGGGGTTGGCCTGGTGGTCAAGGCATGGACTTAGGTGTTTGCTCCATGCTCAGGTTTCAGGTTCGAAACCTACTAAGTGCTATCAACTCCTTTGAAGCTGGTCAGTCCATACGGGGCTTTGATTGAGCCCTTGCTAGTGGACGATGAAATTGGTGCCCTAGGATTAGTCGAGGTAAAAAAAATGAAGCTTTTAGATGATTTGACTGTTAACAATCTATATAGTACGAGAGAGTAGTCAATAGATCATCTTTTTGGCAATGTCTAAAAGTCACTAGGCGCTAGTCGGACGGTCGGCCACCTTCAAGTGATTAATCGGTGCATATTAATTAGTAATCGGCGATTAATCGTTAGTCAAACCTAATCGGATAGGCCCCGCCAGCTATTAATCGCCGATTAATTCCTTGTTTTAGAACATTGCTTTTTGGACCTGACCACCTACTTCATATCTAGAATATTGGTACATGTTTAGCCTCGCTTGTGGAGGATTCCTTGTTTTAGAACATTGCTTTTTGGACCTGACCACCTACTTCATATCTAAAATATTGGTACGTGTTTATCCTCGCTTGTGGAGGAGAGTTTGGCCACGTGTGAGGGGAAGTTACTCCCTCTCTTATACTGTAGCTTAGTATACATGATTATCAGATTCAAGAACTAATGATTTTGGTATCTAGTTCTGCATTTCGTTAACTGTGTTTGGTCCTAGGATTGAGTGACAGAAGGGTGGAAAAAAGGAGAACCAAGGAAGAGGAAAACGAAGGAGAAAAGTTCTTTTTTATATTTGTTCAGTTGGCTGAGAGCATGAATAGACATTTCCCCAAGAAAGAAATTCAATTTTATTCTGTTAATCAGAAGAAAAATGAACAAGTACAAGTTACAAGCATTTTCATTTGGCTTTCCCTTTCTCTCAACTGTCTAATCCCGGTTTCCCCATGAAGTGATGAAGTCTACCTTTCTTACCCTATTCCAATATTCTGCGACTCCCATCCCACCTCTCTTTCTTAAATACACTGGAATGCACTTGGAACACAGCGCACATACCTCTATCAGACTTAGGAATGAATCACTGTCACCTGGTATCTAAATCAGAGAAGAGAATTCTTACCTGTTGATACTTGGCAAACTTTTGAAATTGGAGGAAGGGATATAAAGGAGGACCTTTAGTTCTAGTTTATAGTTTAGGCTATGAGAAACACAAATATATGAAGGCAATTCCTAGAGGCCGGAGCTCATTGTTATGCTTGGAAATGGTTAAGTTCTCTCTCTTTTTGTTCTTTACACCTGCTTGTGTGTGTGCGCGGCAAGGGAGATTCGCAGCCCTCCAAAAGAAAAAAAAAATAGAGCTGGCATAATATAATGAGTCACGTTAGAGCTGATGTTTGGAAAGTTTCTGTGCAACTAAACAAGGTTAATCGGTTTTATGGTGATCAGGGACTCAAGAAACAGATATCTGTCTTTCTTTTCACATACGAACACACTTACAATTTTTTTTGCAGACTTTGCCAATGATGTGAGATTTGAGCTGTTGTGACTGCTTGTGAGTCGTGACAGGTCAGATGTGAAGGGTGGACCAATGTTAACAGAAATGCTTGAGGGGAGGGATAGAAGACCTAAATAAAATTGCGATGATCTGGTTAAATAGTATACTAATTTGACTGAGCATATAGGCATTGCAAAAAGGAATCACACGGCCTACCCCCGTTGATTAGGAATTTAAGAGTTAGAACACGAGGCTTAGAACACGAGGCTTAGTTTCTTTGGTGTTTTTACTTGGTTTAGTTTGTTTGTGGAGATACTTAACTTTTCGTGTCTAATGATGATTTTTTATGTAGATACTGAGGGATTTGTGATTCCAAGCTTTGGTATTGGAGACCCTGACTCTAGTAAAGCTGAGGCTTCAGAAGTAGACTCCACACCTTCTTCCCTTAAGGTGAGATGCATTAGTTCATTTTATGAGTGGGAAAGTACATCGTGATTCTTGTGTACGCTGAGCTCTCATGGACTAAGATACTTAAAAATCTATTTACTTGGTTACTTTGATTGGTCAGGCTAAAAAGGAAGAGCAAATATACCTGGGACCCCATGGAGCGCCTCCACAGTCAAAGCAACAAGAGCTGAACTCATCTGGCCGTAAGCAGCGGTTCAAGCAGAAACTAAAGGAGGCGGATAGGAGAACCAGCGGGACTGGGCGGGAGAATAGGTTGGAGAATCTGAGGGAGCTTGTTGGCGGTGGTAGTGGTGGTGGGAAAGTACCCAACATGTCGAAGAGTTCCACCCGGGATTGGCTTGATCCACACTGCCATGAGTCTCAGTTTGAGAAGCGATATCGGCACTAGTTCATCAGTCTGTTCTGATAGCTTGAGGTAATTCCTCTGAGAGCTTGTTTTCCGGTTGCTTAACTGTGACTTTAAAGTCTATCACTCTCTCTCTGTCTCTCCCTTTGTGTCCGAGACTGGGGATATATCTATTATGCATTTTGAGAATAATCCTGTGGTTAGACCTATTGAGGAAGCTTCTACTGCATATGTTATATCTATATGAGTTCAAAGATGGTTTGGTTTTCGGATCAAAAAAAAAGAAAGATGGTATATCTATTATGCATTTTGAGAATAATCCTGTGGTTAGACCGTAGTAGTTGTTTATTGCAGCCCAAGAATACAATTTGTTGCTTTCAAAGTAAAAAATTACTCCATTCATTAATGTTGAAGTGATGCTCTTAAACCAAACCAAACCAAACCGAGCCTTATGTCCCAATCACTTGGAGTCGGCTACAATTTGGATTCATGTCATAAAGATCTGATGCTCCTACGGCACATTTATGCGGGACTCACTCTGTGGTGGGACTCATAGCAATGTGTGCGGGGATAAGGCTCTGGATCGTCGTTCTAGGAGCTCTGAAACTACATGTGTTTGGTTCTTCTCTCAGAAATAATCTCTCCAAAAATTTTGATTATTTCGTCATCAGTGTTTTTTCGTCTTTGGTGATTTATTGTCAAATTTTTTACTTATTTTATACTTTTTGGATGTACATAGCATACCTTTATTCAAAAAGTAAAAAAGTTTGTTAAAATGTTAAAAGAATTTACTAAAAACAAAAAAAATATGCAAATCTATAAAACTCTTTTATTTCAAAAATAAATTGCAAAATTGCAAACCAAACACAGTGACGTGTCTTTCTATCTGTGCGGCTTATTATTAAAAAGCTAAAATTAGTTAATAGAAGGGCTTATGATTCAGAAGCAAGAAAAGGTTTACTTTTACGTATCTTCCACTTCAAGAATTCAACAATTTTAACTTTGAGTAAGCTCCAATTAGGCCCTCTTCTAGAACACCTTTTAAAAAAATAAGTACTTATTTCACATTTTCAAATTCAAAAATAATGACGACCACTGCCTAGCGCAGTTGGTAAGTCATCTCTCCCCTATGGGGGAGGTCCTGTGTTCGACTCCTGCTGGAGCAATACCCTTGGGTCCCAAGCTATGGATAGCTTCTGGATCCCGTACTAACTCTAAGTTTCTAACACCCCCACTAATCCCCGTTGATGTATGACGATTGAAAAAAAAAATTCAAAAATAATGTAAATAAAAAATATTTTTTTAATTTTTTGTGCACCGTATAAAAGATTTCGATAAGATCTATCAAACAAGATCCATATTGCTAGAAAAATTATTTGCGTAAACACATTAATAGGCTTATGATGAATTCTGGAATGTAAGCGTTGGATGAGAGCTTCCAAGTGAAGCCTCAACGAGTTTGCTTAATTTTTAACTTAAGACGAGGGTGTATGCATCTTTTTCCCAATGTAGAATTTTTTGTGCCGAAAACCCAAATGCCTCTATGTTGAGGGTTTTTCGGCCGTTGGATTTGAAACATAAAAAAAAAAAATCACACAATCCAACGACCGAAAAATCCCTCGACACAAAGGCACATGGGTTTTCGGGACAGAGGAGATCGGACCTCCCATTTTCCCAACCAATCAATCATTCGGGTCTAGAAAGAAATCTATTTTCCTCGTTATTATGTACTAGTAGTATTTTTTTTATATAACTAAGGTGCTCGGATCACCTTATGCGCACCTCAATTTATCCTGGGTTTTAATTCTATCACTCACTTGCAAAGAGTTCAATTAAAGCCGGAACAATATTTTTTTAAGTACTTGTACAAAAATTGGAATTGAACTCTAAAATCTCTAACTTGAGGAATAAATTATACTAAGTACTAAAAATCTATGACAATCTCAAACACTGTTCATTTTCTTCATTTGAACCATGAGTCTGTAGAGTTTCAAAAACACATTCAAAGGGGACGCACCCTGGCCTGAAGGGAAAAGTAGCCGACAGTTTTTCGTGTTTCTCAAAGGGTGCGTGGAAAGATATCAATTATCAAGCCTTTTTCCCGTTAAATGACCATTTCACCCTCCTTTCTATTCTTCTTCTTTTTTTGTTGTTGACAAAAGTGAGAGGTATTGTATTGATAAAGCCCAGCGGCACTTACACAATGAAATTCATTACAGATAACTTGGACAAAGCCAAACTAATCATCTAACTGATACAAAACGAGA
>JAOTQK010000019.1:1105862-1125892 GCA_025642025.1 Rhododendron ferrugineum
GGGAGGAGGGGGAGGGACGTCTCCTCCCCCCCCCCCCCCCAGGCAGAAAAGCAAGGCGGCTGTGACTTCTCAAAATCTCCTTAGAGCTCTCAAAACCCTAAGAGAGGCGGCTGCCACTTGATTGTTAGTGCACATACATACATACAGGTGTTCTATTCTTCTTTAATCTGTAGTAAAGTGTATGAGTTTTCTATAATGGCAATATCTATGGGAATAGGATCTAGGGGCTCTGCCGTCCCCAAAGGGTGCCGCCTGGAGAAACGGGCGGCACCCTCTTCGGATTCATGGGAATAATGCTGGTAAATGAGTCACACGAACATTGTAATGAATATTAGAGAAATATTTGAAAAGTTCATGATTTTTTATAATATGTTTGAACTTGACTAGTTTCATTAAGAGAGTCAATCTCAAACCAATTTTAATTGAACGGTTCACTAAATTATTTTGAATAGCTTAATTTTTTTAAATATTATTATCCTAATAAGTTGAATAGTAGCTTGCTCAAATTTAATTGGAAATCTTAATTAAGGCTTGGTTTGGCTAAAAAAACAAGTCATTTAGACAAATTAAGTAAGCATCTTTTCAGCCATTTTCAGTCAATAAGCCAATAAGGCCAAACTTATAGGATTATTGCTTCTCAATAATAAGTCAATGATCCAGACTTTTTTTTTTTTTTTTTGGCCAAACCAAGCCTAATTTGCATAATCCCTTTTTTGTTAAACCACACTCTTTTTTTTTTTTTTTTTTGTAGTGGACAACATTGTAAACTCACATTACAAGGAAAAAAAAAGTGTAATTATAAAAAAGGAGATTGTAAAATTCAATTACCTAAACATAGTCATTAGTGGAACAAGGCCTTAGACATAGATGACTTCAAAACCAAGTAATCAAAAAATACCTTAATGGTGTAATTACCCTTCTTTTATAGAAAAGGCTAAAAACAATCCAGTGGACCGTCAAAAATTGTGGTTTTTCGGTATTTTTCTTAGCTTATTGACAACCCAAGTTCGTTTAAAAGTCCTCGCAGTACTATTTTCTTATCTAGAACGTGAGAGGAGAGGCAGGAAGGTAGTGACAAGAGAAATTTTTCAATGCCGGGTTGGTACTAGGTGGTAGCGCATCTGGACCGTTCATTTCGGGTTTGGACGACTCGGATTTGGAGAGAAAAAAATGGGAGAGAAAGAGGAGAGAGAGTGGTGAGGCAGGAGAAATTTTTCAAGTCTGGGTCGGTACCAGGTGGTGCCCGCTTGGTGCATCTGGGCCGTCTATTTCGGTTTTGGACGGCTCAGATTTGGAGAGATAAAGAGGAGAGAGAGTGGTGAGGTGAGATGAGATGAGAGAGAGGGTTTAAATTTGGACCGTCCAATACACTTTTGAACGCCGAACAGACACCACATCTGCTCGGCCACGTGGTACCCACCCGGTACCCACAGTGACAGGGATGGGCAATTCGGGAAACCATCTTTAGTAGGCACTAGAACACGTGGAGTACAAATTAGGATGAAAAGAGAGAACGAAATTTTTACAGTCCTCGCAAAAAGCAAGCATTATTGGCAGAAGAATCTCTCTCTCTCTCTCTCAACCATGGAGATCCCCAAGAGGCTTTCGAAGTTGAAATTCCACTTCCTGTTCGGCGTCGCCCTCTCTCTCCTGATCTTCTCCCGCGTCTACCTGTCTCCCAAATTCGTCGACGTCGTAGCCTTTTTCGGGCCCCTCTTTCTCTCCACCGCCCTGTTCCTCCTCGCCGTCCTCGTCTTCGGCCGGACCTTGCCGCCGGCCGCCGAACCTCCCGGCGAAAAAGCCGCCGAGGTAATTTTGGATCTCGTTACTGCCCAACCACCAGAAGTACAAGTACACCCAACCGCTGAAGAAGAAGAAGAAGAACGAGTACTCATCAGAAACAAACAAACCCAAGAAGAAGTGCAAGCCGCGGAAGCAGAAGCACAAGCCGCGGGAGCAGAAAGTGTTGAATCTGAACAGAAGATGTAGCTCCCTGTTATGTGTTCTCTCTCCCTCTCTCTATCTCTCTCTCTCTAATCCCGTTTCTACCTGTAGCTCTAGATCTGTTCTTCTTTCGGTTTTAAATGTAAATTCCGGTTGGTTCCTTTGCTACTCCATTATTGAGGGGTTTTTTTGGTCTATCCAATTGGGAGCTTGGTACTTTTGATTGCTGGATTATTTTTTGATTGATTAAAAAAAGAATTGATTTTGCTACCCTCATTTTTGTTAATGTCACTTTTCTTCTCATACAAAACAAATCATCTAATAAAGACACAAATAGAGTGACATTAACAAAAAGGAGAGTGACAAAATGACTCTCCTTAAAAAAGATAGGATTAATGTTGGGAAAAATATGACATGTGGGTCGCTGGCTCCGTTCTGCTAAGGAAATATTTATTTTTTAAATTAAAAATGATGTATTATGAGAGAATGATCTGTTTTGTAAAGCGAAAAGTAAGTACTTAAAAAATAAGATCCTTAGCGAAACGTGACTGTAACACAGGATTGATTGTACTGCGTTTGATTTGGGTGGAATGAATGATGAAACTAGGAGCGGAGAATCATTTTCAACCGGTGAATGAAGAGGAAAATGATTCCAATGGTCCGGTTGGATCCAATGGGGTATTGAATAGAGTGGCAAAATGACTCCCCTTAAAAAAGATAGGATTATAATGTTGGGAAAAATATGACATGTGGGTCGCTGGCTCCGTTCGGCTAAGGAAATATTTATTTTTTGAAATTAAAAATGATGTGTTGTGAGAGAATGATCTATTTCGTAAAATAAAAAATAAGTAATTTAAAAAAGAAAATTAGCGAAACATGGCCGTAATACAGGATTGGTTGTACTGTACTTGATTTGGGTGGAATGAATGATGAAACGAGGAGCGGAGAATCATTTTCAACCAGTGAATGAAGAGGAAAATGATTCCAATGGTCCGGTTGGATCCAATGGTATTGAAATTTTCAATGGTCCCACAGTCCAGATAAAGTGGCCAAATAATCCTCCTCTAGTCCAATTCTAACTTCCGTCCCGCGCGTCAAACGCGAGTACGCGAGTAGTTAATCCTGAGGAACGCGTGGCCTTGACGAGGGATAATAATCCCACCATGAAACATGCCCTTTTAGTTTTGGAATTTCATTTTCACCATCTTAACTTCAAGATTTTTACCGCTATTTGCGCCACTTTTTCTATTTGTTAGTTGTTTTCTGATGTTGATTGTCGCCTACATTATCTCTATGATTAGATTAAAAAAAACTGTGCCTTTGTCGCAAAAGTTACCACTTCATTTTAGTGTGATTGGGAGTACAATGTCAAGATGCTACATGAATGATAAAGTAAACAGTGAATAAGGATGGTGAGATGTGACATCGATGAGTCGAAGCGTGCATAAGTTATCCGGAGCTATCCTAAAAAAAAATTAGTCGAGGTGTACGAAACAAAAATATTAACTTGGGGTAATTCGAATTCACCACAATGGAAAAAGTTGTACTCCAGCATATAGAAAGGCGGGTTGTCCCTGAAACGAGTGGCGGACCGAAGACACGAAACTTCAAGAGGGATCATAATTTGATTCTCCAATCAATTTTACTTTTACAGGCCAGGACGAACTTATTGGCCTGGATACGACCAAATTGTACCCATTTCATTGGGCCCCCCACACCAACCCAGTCAAAGGTAGATATGATACCAGGGGAGGAACGGTTGATGGTTCAAGTTCATTTCCTAGAGGTGAAACAGGAGCGCGAGATCGAAAAGCATCTCCCTAAACCGTCTCAAATTACTTAAGTTCGCGAGCCAGGATTGAGAGCGAGGATCGAGAGCATGAGGCCTCCTGAATTTCCTCCTCCTCTAACTTCCGTATAAAAAACCAATCCGGCACAAAGTATGCTGCTCTCCTTCCTCCTCATCTTCTTCTTCCTCCATTTCTATTTCGTCCAGTTCTTTCCAGTCTACTTGATTGCCTGCACCGGATGGCCCATCTAGCCAACAATCAATATCATCGCATTCTTGCTTGGACGTACCTAATTCCAAGACACGAGCCTTAATGGATTGTAAGTTACAAGGACCAATTCAGGAATCCCCATGATTGCTGAAGTAAAACACCCTATTCCACAAAATAAAACATGTTCATCTCCAATTCTCCTCGCCTAGCAACAGTTTCCAAAATATACGAATTGCGACAGTTCTTATGCAAAGGCCAGCACTCTTGCATCAAATCAGGCATAGTTGCAAAGAAAGAGACCTCAACCAAGGAGTAATGTAATTGCTAGAAGATGATTATACTAACTTAAGAAGGAACATTTCAGATAATTTAAGTTATGCGCATATGTACAATCAGGTTACCTTTTCCTCAAAGCTACCTCTTCAGAGATTGTTTTTCTCACCTCCCAGTTTGCGACGACTGGGCAATCATTATATCGGAATTAGACAAAGTTCCTGAGTGATCGACATCAAGATCTTCAAACTCTTCCATCACGAGGGCGATGTCTTCTTCAGTAATCTTCCCCATCTCTTTCAGCTTATATATAATGAATTCGGCAGCCCTATTAGAATGGAAATATATACATCGTAAATTACTCGAATTGACAGAGACTATGGAGAACTCATAGAAAAACTTCAGAAAACTAGTATTAATAGATTAGGCTAGTAAAATGCAGTTTCAACTTACCCAACGACTCCATCATTATCAAGATCAGCTGCCTCCAAATCCACATTAGTCACTCTCCTTGTAAGAACCCACCTGACCAATGCCTTTTGTCTCCTCTCAGTATATAGCTCAGCAAGATACAAGAAAAATTGACCAACACATATGGTGCTTGTCAAAATCCAAAATATGGCGAAAACACGCCCTGCCTCTGTTGAGAAGCTTTTATCTCCATAACCCAGAGTTGTGATTGTAGAACACATGCAATAAAAGGCATCAACAAGATCCAGCTTCTCAACAGTCACAAGGAAGATTGTCCCAACAACTATGAGCACCAACAAAAAGGCAAGCATCATAAAGCACTTGTACCTCACTTTGTTTTTTTCAAGCTCCTTTAACATTTCTGTCCTACCGAGTTGTTGATGTATGTGTAATGTTTTACTCATCAGCAACGTTTCTTGCTTCTCTACTAAGTAGTCTGCTGCTTTGGAAAGAATAAGTCCAACTAGAGCCATCCCTGTGAATACAAAAGCACAGGCAAGGAGTTTTGAAAGCGTCCCGTTGGGCACGAGATCACCATATCCAACGGTTGTCATTGTCACAACACAGAAATAAACAGCATCAAGAATTCCATTGGTTTTCTTCCCCACAATCTGGTTCCTGACAAGGTAGAAGCACATTGTGCCTACGCCAAGGTAGATGACTAAGAAAATGGCTACTTTTCTAAAACTTGGATGGATTTTATTGAAAATGGATCCAGACTGTGGAAGTGATTCGTTGCCTTTTATTTCTGGAGTAACATGTTCGGGTAAAGGAGCACTTTTACAGCGGCGGTATCTCCTTGTCTTGGGTACGTCATTGTTAGTAGTCTGAGGAGTACGATCTAACGATGCCGGCAGCAAGGATTGTCTGGCAGTGTCATTTTCCATTGCAGTGATACAATAAACGTGAAAAACTGTTACAAGTCCTGCAAATCGTTGTTTGTATGAGATACAACACAATGATTGTGGATAACAATAGACTAGAGAAGGTATTGTGCAGAAAAAGCTCATGCTTTTAGCTCATCTATGTGAAATAACGTACCCTCAAAATCGCTGGATAGCTCAAAATATGTAGATCGATATCGCTGGCTAGCTCTGCCTATCCCTTATTCTCTTAGTGTTGGGTGTAAGTGGTTCTATGCCGAGTAACTGTTCTTACCAATCTGTGAAGATTCAACACCTATTCAGGAAGGTGTCAATCAAGAGATTCAAAGAGATGAATTGCCAGAAGCGGTGCCCCAACACCCTTCACCACCACACACCACGGCTTCTTGTACCACTTTCTCCTGGCACATTATGAGGTCTTCCGGCACATATTTATGATTTCCGTTGGGTCCATACACATAGGACGCACCACGGAAATGTTTGGTGAAGAAGAGTGTGGGGGCACCGCCAAGACCACCTAATAATTTTTTTCCTTCTATGCCAGTGTGTGTGATCAATTTCCTGCTTTAAGTAGGCTGCAACTAGCAGCTGTACCTATGCCTAGAAAATTTATTAGAAGTTTGTTTCCACGAAGGAGAATGGTAGTAAGAACAGAAAAGCGAAATCTCCACCTCCCAAACAAAAACAACTACTAATTTCTAGTTAAATTTATCAGTAGATTCAACTGGGTAATCTCACTACACCTGTATTAGCAGTGGGATATCTAATGATTGATCACTAGCGGGATAAACTGTGGTATATACATGTAAAACAGTAGAAGTTATCGACAATACACGGTAAGAAGCATTGCAATTTTAAGCCAGAAACAAGTCCGGACCACAGTTAATCACCATACCCAAAGTTTTTCGTGCTTAGAGCATCTCCAATCCAATACTCCATTTTTGTCTCCATTCCTCCATGATAATGTATTTTATTACAAGAGTAATTTTGGAGAAAATCTAACTACAACCCAATACTCTATTTCTATCTCTGTTTCTTTAAAAACTCACTCCAAATCTCAAACTTCACCACTTTTCTTCCAAAATTAAAATTCTCATTTTCTAATTTTATAAAAAAAACATACTCAATATTGGTCTTATTTTGAAGATATTGTAAATATCTTTTGATTGGTACCAATTTTATAAATAAATAAATAAATGTATCAACACTAATAATTTGATGAACAAAATGGGATTTGGGGAGGGTGAATAGTGAAATGGAGGAGATCCTCCAATTTTTTCTTCATCCTCCAAATTCGGAGTACCAAACTTGATCCTCTCAAATGGAGGAGGGGTTGGAATTGTATTTCCTCCAAAACTGGTTCTCTCAAATGGAGAAATGGAAAAATTGCATTGGAGATGCTCTTAAGGTTTGAAATTCCTACTCAAAAAAAAAAAACCCAAGCAAAAAGAAGACAAAATACATATAGATCCCTAGAATGAGAGTCACATGCTCCACTCACAACCCAACCATATAGTACTTCGTATATCTCTGTTTGTGTGTGTGCTCGTGAGAGAGAGAGAGAGAGAGGGTTTCGAAAACCTTTGAGAAAAGGGTGGAAGGAGATCTTATTTCACTCATTTTGGTTGGTCCAGCGGGAAAGTGAACTTTTTGCAGTAGTTCTTCTTCTTCGTCGTCTCCCTCCCGGAGTGCTTCCTTCTTCTCTATTCGTACGGTATTACAGTAATTTATGGCTGCCAGGCTGGGCCGAATTCGCTAACAGTTGAGACCTGTCCATTTACGCGCTAGTATCCCATTGGGCCAGCGGACCATCATCATCCAAGGAACCAAACGTACCACGTAGCAATTGGAATTTTTTTTGTCGTCTTACTTTTAATTTTTTCAATTTTGGTATTACTACTGTATTTTTTATTCTTTCCGTCGATACGAAAAATAAAAAGGTAAAAATTTAACTCGAATCTTGTAAAAATTACTAAGAAAAAATAACTACAAAATCTGTGCCAAAAAACCTGAAAAGTTTGGCCAAGAGGCCCTAGATAATCTCAAATCATCTTTAAAACAATACTAGTAGTACTCTCTGGACTACACTAGAACAGAGAGATTAGTCCATTTGTTGTCATCTTACATTTTTTGTTTAATAAGATTTTCTTACATCGACTACAGATGTTACTGCATACAAATAAGTAAACAAATTAATTTAAAATTTTAATATTGAACATAATTTTATTATTTTCTAGATTTTCTTCGTTGAGACAAATTAATTTCTATAAAAATAAAAAAATTGATGCAAAACTAACAAATATGAAACCTTCAATAAAAGACAACCACTGATGATGTATGACGATTGAAAAGAAAAAATCCTTTAATAAAAAATAATAATTTCTCTAGAATTATTAAGCCGAAATAGACTTGGGCAGGAGGAGTAGTTATTCCATGTCCTTGGGGCACGACACCACGTGGCAATGCTCCAAACACTTCTCTTATCACACATTTGTGTGTGGGGATGAGAATATCTAACTTGACACAAAATTAGTGGATCAAAGGATTATAGTTAGTTATTTCTGTCACGGAACACGACACGACACGATAACACGAAAAGCTATTAGGCTAGGTTAGAATTGAAAGAATTCTAACACAAATACGAAACAATACGACACGATATTCACTCCTAAATTGTGTGGGCTCCACGCATTTTACGTGCGGTGGAGAAAGAGTTTGAGCACCAACGTGGCGGTGTCACGTGTGCATTGAGTAATTTTCCGGACAGAGAATCCAGATTCTTTATTTTTAACTTTAAAAAAAGAATTGACTTCTACATTCCCTTTTTACCACATACACTCCTATTTTTTGTCATTATTCATGTGAATTTACCTTTTTACCCTTTCATAAGTTCAATTTTTTACACAAGAAGGGGCAATAGAGTAAATTCAAACCAAATAAAGACAAAAAAAGAGAGGAGTGTATGCGGTAAAAGGAGAGTGCACATCGGGTGTGGCACACCTCAGCCACACCCCTCTTACATTCAGGTGAGACCCGTTTCAGTGGGATTCACCTGTATGTGAGAGGAGTATGACTGAAGTATGTCACAATTGATGTGCCTCTAGCATTTTTTATCCAATAAAGCTCGAACAAATGAGAGGGTACGGGTACAACCCCTCCTCCCTTCTATAAATACCCGCTCTAGACATTTGAATTACTGGAGTAGTTTTTTTGAAAGGCGGAGTAGTTTAAAACCACAAGATATGGAGGGAACGCGTTCAAATATCAAATCAGGCGATCTACTGAAGAAGATCAAAGGTAGTATTTCGAATGCTTCCATAAACACTCCTCGTAATCAATCGTCTACTTTCTCACTCCGTTCAATCACGAACTGTGGCTGTCAATGTCTACAATGCTTTTGTTCCGTTGTATTTTGCTTTTGTTCGTAGGGATAACTCGATCGATTCTCCAAGATGTATGCAGCGGACGATCGCCGTCGCTTTACATCGATCGTTTCAGAAATTACTGCACCGACGCTACTGGAAACTGGTTTGAATTCTCTTTTGTTTTTCTTGATGTTCGGTTGCCATTTTTGTTATTACAGTAGTAACCGCTTTAATGTAATGTTTGCCTCCAACGGAGAAAAAGAGAGTAGATCTACTTTCAAAATGCTGAAACGACTCGTAGATTAAGATTTTGTGCTTGGATGATGAGAGCTGGCAATCTCTTTGTTCTCTACTTGTTTGATCGAGATAGAGAGGGGAGTTAAGCTGCTTAGGATTCATTCAGCCAATACGAACAGGGAAGTTTGATTGTGGTTTTAGGTTTAGGATTGTGTGGATGCTAGACATGATAAAATCTGATGCCGTTCAAAGTGAAGGGGAAAAATTTAGGGCTGGTAAACGAATCGAACGAGCCAAATAGTTGATTGTTCAAGCTTGGTTTGAAAATTTAACGAGCTTTAAAAATATAATCGAGCTTGGCTTGTTTATGAGACGAGCCGATCTCAAACGAGATTTAATCGAGCCGATCGCGAATCGGTCTCAAGTAACTTGAATTTTGTATATATCATAAGTAAATGAGCCGAGTAGTAGTTTGCTCGAGTTTGGTTCAAAAGCTTAACGAGCTTCAAAACATGTTCAAACTTGGTTGCAAGTAATACACTGATCTTGAACGAGCTTTTAACTAGCGAACTTGAGCTTGAACTCGAGTGGTTTGGTTTGTTTATCAGCCCTAGAGTGAAAACGAAATGGTTTATGCGTTTTTGTTTTTGAAATCGCTGCAATAGGATATGGGGAAACAAAGCATATGATACCAAAACGAGGGAACAGAAGGATATCAAGCTTTTCGATGCAGGAAGTTAAAAATAAACAACTATCACAATCATTGGAGGTGGAAAACAATTTGGGAGAAAAGTTCCAATGTGGAATGAAAAATTAAGCTAGTCCCCTAACTCCCCTTACACACTCATCCATGAAGAGTTCTGGTTTTGCACAAGGAAAGCCAATTTATGACGAATTCAATGCAAATTCTTTTATATGTAGGTACACAGAAGTGATAATTTGAATCTATTGATACATTGGAATCAAAATAATTGGCCATTTCCACATCTAAGATAATTGAAAGATATTAGTTTGTGGATAACAAAGGTTTAAAAGGATTTAAAGAATCTGATTACTCAGTTAAGGACATAGAACGTTGGATAGTGTATTAATTAACCAATACATTATGCTCCCCTTTCCCATTGTTTTGTGTAGGCTATACCATTTTAGAATGTCCCAAGATTGTTGCCATGCTTATCCCTCAGAAAGTTAGATTTCTGCCACTCGACCACCCCCCTCAAGAGAGGAGGCGAGTGCGGTGGGAAGATAATGCATATCTAGTGCCCAGTGCCATATAACTGTATACTGTCGTCATACTGAATTGTATTGTGATATGCAGTTTTTGCAGCTTTGATTTGTCCATTGGAAAGGAAATTCTCATACTACAGAGGGAATGCCATGCACGTAGGCTGGGTGAGTCATGCTTGATGTGTATAGTTATGATGTCACAAAAGGACCTAGCTGCCATCCATTGGCCCTAATATGTTAATTTGCAACAAAGTCTCATATGCGGGGTTACATCATCTCTTCCTTTTCAGATGTCTTGCTAAGAGTGCTATTGGTTGTTCAGCAACTTCTGCAAGAAAACAGGCACGGGTCAAAAAGAGATATATATTACATGCATCCTTCTGTATTTCAAGGTGAATCTAGTGTTTTAGTATCCATTTCCTATCCATATTCTTTGAGAATTTTAGCCGACCCCAATTGATTGGGACACATGGCTTTGAGAATTTTGAGTCCAATGCCTTGTGGTATGCTACGGACATTCATCTTTTTGTTGGCCCCTCTTGATTTGTATAGTGTACACTCATATGTTTGGGAATGTACCATGGTAGACTGGTAGTTGTCAATGTAGGATTTCGTAGAAACCCTAAACCTAAGATCTCATGTCAAACTATTGAAGAAAATAATTATACCGGATGCGTACCTGTCGCCATGGAGGATGAAAACCTTTGTGTGTGGTTATTCATCTTCCGCCTCCAAAACCCTTCTCTTGATCTTGACCTTAGTCTCACACACGATGGGACGGTATGAGAAAAGAGGCTATAGTTTGGAGTGGGGACCTTGACCACCTATTTATAAGCCCTGATTCCATCATAGCCCATCATAATAGATGGAACCATATTGGGCCTTTTAATTGGTCTCTACATATATATTATTAGCCTGCACCACTTAACGGGCACAACTTGACCCAAATATGTGCTAATAGAGACGTGTCAAATACCCGGGTCACATTAATTGAACGATCACAACTTAATGGGTAATACCAACATCACTCAAGCCTTATTCGACAACATGCAATGTTTAATTTTATGATCTATGTAGGCCCACCAACAGAAAATTGCTAACAGTCAGTAGTTGTCATGTTGCTATTGCTTTGTTTTGAGAGATTGAAGAGGACATGGAATATTTTGTGTCAGCTGCTCTGTCTTTGGGATTCTAAATCTTTTAGCTGTTTATGCTTTCTCAGTGTAATGTTCTCTTTCTATTCATGCCAAGCAGAACAGTCAGTTGTAGACCGAGCAATCAATGACATATGCATCCTACTGCACTGCAGTCGCCACAACCTAAATGTGGTACGTGCTGTAATCTCACTATTATTCTGACCGTTATCTGTTGCACAATTCTTTATTTTCTTTTTCAAATGAGTATATGAATGAGCAGTCTGCCTCCATAAATGCAACATTGGAAACAGGTTAAGGTTGTTACAATTTGAACATCTTATATTTTATATTTTCTGTCGGTTAGGTTTCATCTTAGGAAGTTTCTATTTCTTGTAACTTGCTGTTTTTTGCATGATTAAGAATGTGTGCACTCAGAATTGTCAAGTTTATGGCTAGTCTGCAAGTATATGAAAATCTTTTCGGTTGACTATTATTCATAAAGTCATTATAATGTGGCCGTAACTAGAATGTGGCCTTCACTACATTATTACTGTTGTAGATGTCAACTGATATTGCTGTAAAAGTTGTTTCAATGCCTCGTAAGGTAAAAAATTGGGAAATTTGCTCAAGTGGCTGATTGCAAGTAGTTTTCCAAGAACTAGTCGCATAAATGATCTGTTTTACAATTTAAATGTAAACTTGCTATCTTATGAAGAATTTAAATCATGAAGTTTCCTCTCTGCAGGTATCTGTCGGAACTGGGTGGGTATCTGCATCAACTAATAACTATTCAATGATGTGAACCTCCTTTGAATGATGTATTTCAAGAATATTTTACGTATGAAAAGTTTGCACTTTCTGGTGGCTGGAAGCCTGCAACGCAAGTAGTGTAGTCGTCCATATTTACACATAAGGTTACAAATAACAGAGCTGTATCATGTTGATATGTTATACTAAAGGTACTAATTAAGAATAAGTGTGAAACTGCATCTGCAGGTGATTTCTTGTGATTAGATGATTTATGTAAATTTGCTGTAATTTCATGTTTTTTGATATCCATTCTAATTTATATTTTTACTTCATCTTTTGTTGACGAAAGATTTTCACACACCCAAATTCACTTTATTGAAGCATCCAAAAAAAGGACCAACATGTAATTTGCTTCGTATACTTCATGCTTTCAGTCATGCCTGTATTTAGTTACTGGAACAAAATTTAATGTGTTGCATAAGTTTCCACAGACCTAATGTCCACCAAAATAAAGATTTATACTGTATCCATAAATTCCATGTTATGGATGATCTTTGCTCGTGCCTAGTATTTCATGTACTTACTATAGTAGCATGCCATCAGTCTTAATGTTGGCATTTTTTCCTATGCTAGATTGGTGATGGGCTGGTTGAGATTCATAGAAGCTGGAAGGAAATATGATTGCATAAGCAGTCTTAATACTGTACGAAGAATAGATGGTATTTTTAATTGTATATCATGAAATGCTCAGCTAAATGTTCATATCTTGTGGTTTTGCAGGCTCAACCTGTTCCTGTACATGTTGAAGAAGTCAAAGGTATCCATATTACAGTGGATAAAAATCGTGATTTTACAGAAACTTGAAAAATCTTCTTTCTTAGCATTTCTGTTGTTTGGGATGTGTAGTATTTACCCTTGAAATAAGAACTGCAGTAGAAAATTGGGTAGACAAGTTCTGCTTAATTCAATTACCAATGCTACTGCAGAATTTATGCCCAGAAATGATTATTCATTTGCCTTTATTGGTGCATGTAGATATAGTTAGTGTTGCGCATTACATACTTGTTGTGGAGAAGGAATCAGGTAAAACCTCTGTTTGGCAAGGTTCATGGTTTAGCTTGAATTCTGTTGACTTCTAATCTTCTATGATAACACCATCGTGTGTCCATTTAACAGTGTTCCAGCGATTAGCAAATGATCAGTTTTGCAACAAAAACCGCTGCATCGTGATCACAGTATGTATGTCTAGTGACTATAGTTGAACCCCACCTTAAAAATCAGTTTTAACTGCTTTTCTCCAACAGGGAAGAGGATATCCTGATGTCCCGACAAGAAGGTAAAAGATTAATCTTTACCTCCAAAACAATTCTGAAGTTAAAAATGCCTCATTTTCATTGTGTTGATGCATCTCTTTGGTCTTCTGATATATGCATCATTAACCGTTAAGGTTTTTACGGCTTCTTATGGAAAAGCTGAGTCTGCCTGCCTATTGCTTGGTGGATTGTGATCCATATGGCTTTGACATCTTGACCACATACTGTTTTGGTTCTATGGTAACATTTCTGGATTAAAGGATCTCTGATTTCGTTGTCATGTATTTGCTTGTCTACACGAGCAAGATGCATGAATGTTGTACCAGAAATTTGTGATCCATAAATAAGTTAATTGCAGTGCAGGGGTAGCCTACTGCTTCAGATAAGAGTTCATAAGCAATCTGACTTTGTTCAGTTTTCTCATGTTTCCACTTCTTTCGAAAGCAAATGGCCTATGATGCAAAATATCTACGGGTGCCTGAGATACATTGGCTTGGAGTTTTTCCTTCAGATTCCGAGAAGTATGGGCTTCCACAGCAGTGTCTCCTTCCTTTGACAGCAGAAGGTGAGATGGGTGTTGAATTTTTAATGTCACTTTTGAGATGGCTTTTTCTTTAGTCTTAAATCTTCTTTTTGTAGTCTGATGATTTCATATTTAATTTCTTGTCAGATAAGTCGAGAGTTGAAGCGATGTTGCTAAGATGTTACCTGCAGCGAGAAGTGCCTCATTGGAGGTAGATTTATGCAACAGCTGACGACTATTTCTTTCAGATACGTCAACTGACTTCTAATTCTTAACTTTGAAAGTGTGGTTTCTACTCCATGTAAGGTCGGAAATAGAGCTGTTGCTGCAAAGAGGTGTGAAATTTGAGATCGAAGCATTATCTGTGCATTCACTTTCCTTCTTATCAGAGGAGTACATACCGTCTAAGATTCAAGGTGGAGTGCATATCTAGAAAATTCTACACGTGCAGTAGTATATGCAATTCAACCCTATGATACGCACAAACAAAACAGGCAATCTACACTATGTTACCGAGTGACATACTTTTGGAACAGTAAGGAAATCATGTAAAAACAGGTGATTAGCTTTCTTACTGTGTTATTTGGATAGCTGTGTATGTATTGGGGCTTTCGTTTGTGCCTATTTTACGCACTTCCCTGCTCGCTGATATACCATAATTTCGTGGTACGAGCTAGCCTTGTGCATATGAGTCCTTCATTCCTAGTATCCTAGTTACTTCCAGATATCCAAGTTATTTGGGTTGTTTTGTGGGTCATATATTTGTGGGGATTCGTGCAGGCCGGCCCTAGGCGGGGTTTGAAAATTGGGCCTCTCATTTTTTTAGTACATGTATAGGTTGTTCGATACATTAAACAAGGGTACACATAGTTCAGTGGCAAAGCGCTCGTACCGCCATTTAGATTCTCAGGCCAGAAGTTCGAGACTCAAAAACGTTTCAAAACCAATATTTTGTACAGAAGTTCGAACACTTTGTGATAAAACACGATGGCACCAGGATTCAAACTCGCACTGCTGCACTTAATACGCGTGTGCCTCACCACAGTGCTACATAAGCCTACTAGCAAAACGATTCACATACATAATATTTAATATATTCCAGTTTTTTGGGTCCAATTATTTGGCCCAAAACGGAAGACCTTAGGCGGTCGCTTGGTGGGGCTATGCCCAGGACCGGCCTTGGATTTGTGGAGGGAAGGGAAAGGTGGAAGAAAATATAAGATGATAAAGCTACGTATCATTGGTTGCTTTGTGGTTTTCCATTCTCCCCGTAAATCCTTTCCACAGTCTTAGTTTGAAACAGATTCTCTATCAAATCGATTTTCCTTCCTTCCGTGGATTTATAGTTAAGCATGAAGCTCAAGGTAGATAAAATCAGGGCTTACAGAAAGTTTCAATAGTTGAGGTTGTGTGTCTGCATAATGCTTAAGAAACATACAAAAATGCTATGCACACAACCGTTGTGTAGATTGTGTAATTAATTTTGGCTGTCCAGATGTGCTTGGAAGGTCCAGATTTTTAAAAAAACTCTTCCACCGTTCCACGGAAAAGAGTCTTATATACTGTGTTAAGATCACCCATATTTCTAAAAAGTTCAGAGAGATCTATTATTAAACGTTCCCGAATCCAGTCGTGAAGTTGACTAGATGCCACACGATCACCATGGCTAAAAAAAAAGTGTCTACTTCCGAGAGTATATACTTCTAACACTCAATCACGCGGAGGGCAGACCAATCGCGAATCCTGAGTGGGTGAGTAAGCGGCTTAAGTAAGAGTTTGCCTGCATTTACCCAAAAAAAAGAGTTCGCCTGCCGCGCCATTCTTGTTTCGCAGGAAAACCATTCCGAAAGGTGCTACAATCTTGACGCTAACTTTTTCAGGGAAGAGTTTAAGCGAATCCTGACCATTAATTGCAAACAGGATTATTATAACCTCTGCCCCAAAGGGTGTTGGATAATAAGTTAAAGGTATATTGATATCCGAGAAAAGTGTATTGATATTTGTGAAAGTGTATTAATATCCATGAGGTATATGCATTGATATCCAAACTTGTTTGGAATTATGTGCCTATTATCCTCTGCCTAGAGCAAAACCGTTACAACAATGGAGGGCTAGAGATTGGTTGTGTTTCTTTGTTGCGTGCGTCGTAGCACTGTTGAGAAACATATTTCTTGGATTGAGATGAACTTATCATGGCAAGTTGGTAACTGTAAACAGATTTGTTTTTTTGTTTTTGTTTTTTTGAAACAACAAATACAGAATTGTTGGCTATACCGTAGGAAAGAAAATCTATTTTTACAGAATCTTATACGAAATCTACTGCAACAATGAAGAGGGAGTCATTTTATTTCAATTAAGAAAGACGTAATTGGCAAGATCTTTGTATTAAGGCTCAGGTTAGATATAGCATGATCTTGAGGAGAATGGGTCTTCGGGTTGGTGCCACCGTGCTTGCGCACCTTCGAGCCGTCGGATCGTGCATTTGATGACTTGGATCTCATCTCGGCAACCATCGATTGAGAGCCGTTTATTGCCGAAATGAGATCCGAGCCATCGGATGCAAGCTCCGACGACTCGGAGGTGCGCAACACAGTACTGTACACACCATCCCCAATTCGATTTTTATCTTTGGGATACCGTAAAGATACGGAAATGTTAGCTAGGGATATCAAATTGATACCGAAAAATGTCAAAGAAGTGCTCCTAATCTCCTACTATTTCAGTTCAATGCAGAAAAAATAAAAAGGAATTGGAGGAATCTATACAAAATTTTTCACATATTGTTTCGCGAAATATTAATTTAGTGGATAAATGCAAACACATTAGGATTAATGGGAATGATTATCTCATGATCCGGATGAGATTTATTCCGATTCCAAGGCTTAAACAAAATCTTCCTATATCCTGTTTCCATTTTCGTATGCCAAATTCTATAAATAAATATGAATGATGAATAATCCTCTTTGCCTAAATTACCAAGCCCCAAAATTATTCTTTGGTTCTTCTGCATTCATCACAAAGTTACTAATCCTAGTTCTTGAGGCTTATTGATCGTATGGAGCGCTACGCAGACGTGGTTAGAACTTTGAATACGATATACATACTTACCGCGTTCCCTTTTGTTGCTTTGTTAAATTCTGATGAAACAAATGTTGTAACTTAGGAATCTTTTGTCAAATGTATGAGGTTCTGTTTGGATTTAACAGGGTTGTGTTCTTAAAGTGAACGTCGATTGTGAAGCATGCAAGATGAAGCTCTATGAAGTGCTGCGTTCCATTTCCGGTAATCTTCGTATAACCTTACGTGTGTTTGTGTATACATATCATCGGAAATGACCATACTGGAAGATAGGTGCCGATCGATATGGAAGTGTTTTCAAACTAACTCCAAATCGAATGGTTGATTTGTGCAAGTGTTTGTACATTCGGGCGTCTTTACCTTTTTTAAGTTCTACTAACATATATCGTTTCGTTCAGAAAAATTCTAAGATTTAGCATTTTCTTTGAATCTATTATTTCCAGGGGTGTATTCTGTGACAATAGATGCAGAGGAAGGCCTGGCAAAGATATCGGGAGAGGTGGACCCAAACGTACTTCTTCGGGCCGTAGGGGCGTCCGGTAAACACGCAGAACTCAAGTGGGTTCAGCTCAATAGTCCCGTGGTACCAAACCGATCCCAACACTATCGCGACGATATGGATAAACCATACGGTCCATATGCCATCAGTTATGGTCAGTATCACGGATATGGCCAGGCGATAGAGCAACCACACTGGGGAAGAAGGGCATTGCCCGAGGCCAAAGGCGGCCTGTGGTGCGACACCCATTCGAGGTACTGCCTGCCACCACCGCCAGAATATTCCTACAATTACAGCTCCATCTCCGTTTATCTGCCGCCCCAGGGCGCTCATTATTCTTGAACCTTACACGGTTATATGTACCCCTAAGAATGACACCTTTTTTCTTTTCTTTCTTTGATTGTTTAAGCTGAACATGGCTCGTGGTTTTTTCATAAAGCCATGAGGAATATTGATGTGTAAAAAATTAAGTACTACTACTAGTAGTTTTAAAAATTTAGTAATATTGTATTGGTGTCTGTTTTTAAATGTATTTTTGCACCTTGGATTTGGAGTTGAGATAATGAAAACACGTGTTAGAACGTAAGTCACATAATTCGTGTGCGGATGCGCGAGACGGTGCATGAAAGTGTCATTGAAACACATTCCAAACTACTAGAATCCGCGAGAGCGGGGATTGCGAGTGCGACCGCAGTGCGAGAATTGAGAGAAAGAGCGCATAGCATTTTAAAGGATTAAAATCATAATCCATGAAATTGTGTGTTTTTGAGAGAATATAAATAGTAAATTTAGCCCAATAGTTTGGTTCTTCAGATATTCTTTCTTTGAAGGAAAAAGATAAGAGATGGGAAGCACCAGATACAACAAATGTAAAGGATCCACACGATTACGTTGACTCAATTATAGCATTGTGCCATTTTAGAATCAACTTTGGCTTCCCATTGGAACTCCAAAATTCTACTATCTCCGTTTCAAAATGTTTGTTCGGTCCGCAAAACGAAGACTAAAAAATAATGCATTTCTTTTATGAAAAAATTCAAACTTTTTTCATAAATTAAAAGAACTCATCGATATCTAGTGAATTGTTGAAAAAAAATTTAAAATTTTCTTGCAAAAATTGTGGCCATGTTCGTTTAGCATATTTACTTTGTTTTAACTTTGTTTTCCAATCATTACCCTATATCTTTCTCCAATCATTACCCTATTTCTCAAATTATTAATTTCATTTCTCTCTCTATCTCTCTCCATTCATTACCTATCTCTCCAATCATTACTCTATGTCTCTCTCCACCCACTACCAAAACTAAAATACTCAAAACTCTTAAACGAACAAAGCCTGTATTATTTTTACTATTTTCTTGTTTCAATCAATGGATATAGCCCCCGATGAGGCTCCCATTGGACTTGCCCTAACCCCACCTGATTGTGTGATAAGACTGTTGGGCATTGTTATTATTATTATTTTTTTGGACAAAAGAGAAAAGTTGTATTATTGATATAAGTTTAACGGCACTGTTGCGGGTAGGGGTGTGCACGGGTCGGGTAAGACCCGCCACCCGAACCCGACCATGTCGGGTAGGGAAATTTCATACCCGCACCCGAACCGAATGATGGTATATATCCGTCCGTGAACCCAATTTTTTACTTCGGGTCGGGTTGGTCGGTTTAACGTTGGTCGGGTCGGGTCGGGTCCGACTGACACGGGTAAAAAAACACAGACCCGAAGTCCGAACCGAAACTCGTTTTTTTAACAAAACCCAACCCGTACCCGACCGAAGCACCTGTTCGGAGCCGCCCGAGACCTTTCGGGTCGGGTCGGGTTGGTCGGGTCACGGGTTTTTTTGCACACCCCTAGTCGCGGGTGCATGAAAGAACTTGTTTGATAATTGATTTGTTAAGAAATTATTTACGTCTTGCTAATGCTTTTGAAAAAGAAACTAAAAAAGGGGCACGAGAAGGAACAAAAGATCTGTTCATGTATACATGCGGATGAAGACATTTACTTTTTGAAAATCGGAATTAAAGGTTTAATTTAACACGTGTTCGGAGTCATCTGATATACTTATAGCTCCCATAAACTAATGAGGAATTCACATGCATCAAACAGATCTGTGTCCGAAACTGTGTAGACGGACTTCTCCGCGATGGATTTCCCTTTCTTTACAGTTATGTGTTTTTCCTTCTTTATTTCTCCTTTAAATATAATTTCATCTGGTGGTCATAACCTTTAGGTCCCGTTTCAGAACACTTTCGTAAAAAATAAGTACTTATTTCACATTTTCAAACTCAAAAATAATGTAAATGAAAAATAAATTTTCAATTTTTTTTGC
>JAOTQK010000019.1:1130017-1156040 GCA_025642025.1 Rhododendron ferrugineum
CTCGCATTGCTCAGCAGGCCCTTCGCCTGCCCGTGGCAGAGGACTCGGAGCCTCTGGGGTCTGCTAGGCCTTATCAGGGACCAATTCTATGAACCGGAGACCGGAGGGAGTATTTTCTATTACCGGATATATAGAGACTCGCAGAAGGGACAGTCCGACAGTGGCTCCAAGGTCTATATATGGAAGAAGCTTTAGCTCAATGGATTAAGAGCATCCACACCCATAAAAGCTAAATTTGCAGCAATGAAATAGTGTCAAATATACTGCACCCCCACCGGATCAATTCACAAAATCTGTCATTAACCTGCACGCTTACGGCGCGCACCTAGCCGTTTAGCAAATGCGAGAGAGAGAGAGAGATGTGAATTTCACTTGGTCCATATTACATACTTACGCGGGTTTCACTCTCATCCAGCACACATTTTTAGGCTCGGATTAACGCATAATTCAACTCTTACATAGACAACAAACTGGCTCAGATATTTCCTCCTCCTCCTTCTTCTTCTTCTTCTTCTTTTAACTTATACTATAAATGACCTTTGCACTAGTAAACCAAACTAATGATTAGTTCTTCAGGGGAACGGAAAGCCTTGGCTAGAGTAGAAAAGAAGCATATAAAGAAGAAGAATAAGAATAAAGCAAAAGAGGCCAAAAGACATTTACTAGTATTACACACTTCATGACTATAAAGATTTATTGCTTTCACCCAAAGTTTCCACTTCCTACCGCAAGCAAAAAAAGCAGGGGAAAACGAAACACAAAGAAAATACAGTAAAAAACAAAGTACGTACCCAACAAAGAAACTCCCAAATGACAAAGCTCTTGAAACCCAAGGGGTAAGTCCACTCAAGTAATTAAAGACCTTATAGTCTCTCAAACTCGTAAAAACCCTTCGGAGCCACTAAATATTTGCTCGATCGTTAATTTCGAGATGTGCGTAAACTAATCCTGACATCCGGCTATTAAAAAAAAAAGAGTAGGGAGAAAGGATCTTGATACTATTACATTTTTACGGTACTCAAAGTTACATCTTATGTATAATTACAGCCAGCGACTGCGACTCTGACACAAGATGAATGCATTTTATAATTTGCATATATTCTTGTGAGACCGGATGTAGCAGTTGTTACACTTCTTCCTCGCAAAGATTTCCAAGTGATTATATTAATGAGCCATGACTAGTTGTTGTTGTTGTTGTTGAGCTTCTATCCTGATTCCTTCCTTCATCCTCCTTATGAATTCATCAAATTTCTTGTTCAATTCATCTGTACTCAACAACCCTTCTTCTTCTTCTTCTTCTTCTTCTGCTGCTGCTGCTGCTGCTTCTGATTCTGCTTCTGCTTCTGCTTCTGCTTCTGCTTCTGCTTCCGCTTCCGCTTCTGCTTCTTTGATGAAAAAACCAATAGAATCCAACTCTTTCTCACACTCTTGATTTTCTATAACTGGAATTACACCTAAAGTGCTGTTCAAAAGCCCATTTGGTGCTTCTTCCTCTTTATCTTCAAAAACCAAATTTGAGTCTTCACTTTCTCCTCCCATTGGGTATTCCTCTAATTGCCCGGGTTTTTCAAAGGAAACATCTTTCTCAATCCAACCATTTCCAGTATCTCCAGTTTTCTTGGATAATTCGGGGTTAGAATCGGATGCTGGGGAAAGACTGATGAAGCCAGAGGTTTTAGCAAGGAGCATTAGGATTCCATTAAAAATGAGGAAAATGCAGTTTTTGTCCATTGTCTGGCTTAGAAATTGGAGAGAAAATGTGGAGAAGTGGAACTTAGAATGGAAGAAGAAGGAGAACACAGAAACTGAGAGTAGCAACTGTGTAGCTCTTTTTAGAAATAGAAATAGAGATGTCATGGAATGAGTTGGACTCTGGTTGTGGTACTGAACTTGATCCATCTCTCTCTCTCTCAGTTAGGAGTTTTGAAGAGTTGTATGAGTTATGAGGCAGGTTGGTTTGTGAAGAAACATGCAGGAGGGACTCTTATATATATAGGGTGGGGATGGGTAGTTTGACAAAAACACCCTTGTTGGGCTAAAATTTGGGAGGCACAAAACTACCCATTAATGGTTTCTTTGGGCAAATAATTTCCCCTTTAATTTGAGTGTTGTGTGGTGGACCAAAGTTACAGTGTGGAGCTGTTTTCTTTGAAGTGGTTAGGTGTCACACCCCAAGAGGTAAGATTGATCTTCATCTTAACCAATTTGAGATTGACTGCTTTTTTTGGCTGAATGAGAGAGATGTGTGAATGGAGTAAACGGGTTTTTGGGTTCATTCGTTAAAGATATATACACTACTTGGGCGGTAGACGAGTTGACAAAACAGCTTCAATTCCTGTTCACGCAGTCGCAAATCAAACTTGTTTGTACTAATTGGCTAGTTGCATGACTTTAGTAGGGTGATATATAGAAATTTATGAGTTATTTTTTTTGAATCTGTTGCGAACACAAAAGCACTGTAATCATTCCATCCGAATTAGCTAGGAGCTACGTCGATGGCCCCCTCATCTACCCTCTTAACGTTGGTGAAAAAAATGGTTAAAAGTTATATATATCCCACAAGTCAAGATTTCTTTCATGTGTTGATCTCTTATATGCTCCCTAAAGTGGTGCATAGAGGGAATTATCACAGTCCTATTTCACGATCCAAGTTGTTCATGTAGCATGGCTCCATGTGTATAACGTTCATGCCAAAAATCAAGTTTATCAAAAATTGGTATAAGCTTGGTCTAATCATGTTTATTTAACGAGAGATAAATGGTCATGACTGTTTGTTTGTCTTGTGACAAATAAAATTCGTTCAAATAGATACTGATGTCCAATGAACTTGGTTTTTTGAATGGATGTTAAACACATTTGAGACTTACAAAATAAACTGTTTGAATCGTCAAATGAACACGTGATCGACATATGGGGGAGATCTTATTCTGTATTCCACACTGATATTTCCTCCAAAAAGAATCATTTTCACCCTTTTATATTTGTCAAGAAATGTTTGCCAACATCTTTAAATGTGAGTGAATAGTTCCTTTCCTCCTTTACCCTCCTTTATGCCAAAAACACTTTAATGAACTCCTTCTTAGTACGTGTCAAACAATGGGTCCAAACAGTGGGTTTGGACCAGTTGCCAAAACAACCAACCTGTCTAGACACAACTTTAACTAACCCTTAAAAGAGAAGAAAAAAGGAAAAAAATTTGAATAAAAGACAAATGACACGTGGTGATTTGCGAATACCATTTCGTGTCAATCACTGTTACTTCTCTTCTTAGTTAATCCTATGCAGGGACTCGTTTCGCTAAGATTCTTATTTTTTACTATTAGGTATTTATTTTTTGATTTATGAGACATGTGTCGTTCATTGTCGAGATGAGATTTGAACCGTTGAATTGCCAAACGGACGGCATCTGAGCCGCATAGCATGGTGCTGTACCAGCAGCTGCAGAACACCAACCCTCCCAATTCCACAATGCATGACCTTTAATTCGAAAAATAAGTACTTATTTGAAAAATAAGTACACTTATTTTAGTTGGTGGAACACACCCTAATTGATTACATATTTTGGTTGTTTATGATTTTTTGCGATGTTATTTATGAAATTTGTGGTAAAAGGAAAGGCACAAGTTAAAAAAAAAAAATCAAAGTTAAGAACTTTCGTAGTGTATTTTACGAATTTCCGTGACCAATATACAAACTTTTGGTTTTCTATTGCAATATTTTGCAATTGTTTACCATTTTTTGTAGCTCAAAATACAAATACGGCAAACTGCACTCCAATCTTTGGAGGTGTCATTGTTCAAAGGAATTTGTTAAAAAAGGTTTGGACCAGTTGCCAAAACAACCAACTTGTCTAGACACAACTTTAACTAACCCTTAAAAGAGAAGAAAAAAGGAAAAAAATTTGAATAAAAGACAAATGACACTTGGTGATTTGAGAATACCATTTCGTGTCAATCACTGTTACTTCTCTTCTTAGTTAATCCTATGTAGGGACCCGTTTCGCTAAGATTCTTATTTTTTACTATTAGGTATTTATTTTTTGATTTGAGACAGGTGTCGTTCATTGTCAAGATGAGATTTGAACAGTTGAATTGCCAAACGGACGACATCCGAGCCGCACAGCACGGTGCTGTACCAGCAGCTGCAGAACACCAACCCCCCAATCTCACAATGCATGACATTTAATTCAAAAAATAAGTACTTATTTGAAAAATAAGTATTTATTTTAGTTGGTGGAACACACCCTAATTGATTACATATTTTGGTTGTTTATGATTTTTTGCGATGTTATTTATGAAATTTGTGCTAAAAAGAAAGGCACAAGTTAAAAAATAATAATAATCAAAGTTATGAACTTTTGTAGTGTATTTTACGAATTTCCGTGACCAATATACAAACTTTTGGTTTTCTATTGCAATATTTTGCGATTGTTTACCATTTTTTTAAGCTCAAAATACAAATACGGCAAACTGCACACCAATCTTTGGAGGTGTCATTGTTCAAAGGAATTTGTTAAAAATAATGCTACATGAAATTTTGCCTCTTTTACTTGATCAAGATTCAAGTTGGGGTTTACAAAATGAGTTCATTTTTGTAGGGATTTGTATGGAATGTTGCTAGCCATGGAAATTATGGAAAGTCGAATGACAAAAGGAAGGCTAGGGAAAAAAAAGTATATGTCTTTTCAAAACAACTAAACGAAATTTTTGGGAATTATTGAGGTGGGCTCCAGTTCTTTTTTTGGGAACAAAAGGGATCCTATTCCTTCCTTAGCCATGGAGAGATCCCGAAGAAGTTTGACGGCTGCTCGCGCGTATCTTGATTGATTTCGGGCCTCGAGTTAATGATCGGGTAAATCTTTAGCGGCTACAAGGTCTGGTTTATTTGGTGTTTATGGGATTCGAATTTACGAACTCTTAGGGGACAAGCTTTTTAGTTGCTTTCTTATACCCATTTGGCCAACCCCTAAGGTTTTTGAGGGCAGAACCATGAGCAATGAGCTTTAGAAAAGGAAAAAATCTGATCTTGAATTCATGGTTACAAAGTCACTAGACAATTGCTAATTGATTTCAACCTCTGGTCAATCAAATAAGTGCCCTGTTGATTTAATACTATTAGATTCATGGCAAAATTCCCTGGATCAAGGCCTCAATAGCCTCCAATTTTTAATTTTGGAAACCATTTTATAAAATCAGTACAATCGCATTAAGTAACACAAATACCATGTAACTCGGTACATAGAACAAAGTGCATAAAAAGCGACACTACATTATCCAGGCTTATTTTGAGTACGATAAACTACGATACCAATCCGAGCCACAAAAGCGCACTTAATGCGCGCTTTTCTACGCTTCGATTCTCTATTTTCAGGCTTTCTACCAAAATCCATAACATTCTGAATCCCAACAATGGAATTGGAGGTTTGAAAGAGAGCTTAATTATGAAAGTTGATCAGGCCACAAGAATGCTCCAATAGCAAAATTCCTTTTCTCTTCAAGGCTACCTTTGAAACCAATCCCATATTCTCTGAGAAGCATGTCAATCTTCCACTCCTCCATCTTCTCATAATCTTCCCTTTTGTACCTGGGATAGTGAAGAGGCATTTGGAACCCTTCAGGCACCACCCCCTTTGTTGTGCTTTCCAAGCTCAGAGCTGCTTCTTGTGTCTGATTTCTGACATCATGAGTTGAGTGCCCAGAAACCAAAGTGTGTGCAGAATTAAGAAACCAAGTCAAACCCATCTCTTCTTTCAACAAGTAGCTGAGGAAGAGCAGGGGTGAAACTGGTTCGGGTCGGTCGGGGATTTTGGATCTAGAACTGATGCACACCGATTCCGTCCGAATTATTGGGGGGACCGAAATCGGTTCGTGGTGGATTGGTTTGGTCTGGATTTTCAGGGTTTTTTCGGGTTGGGGAGTTCAATGAATCAATATTAAGGAAGAGGGCGAATTCCTCCAGTATTTATAATTGTGTGAATGATTAGCAAAAACGTTTCCAGAAATTACTTGAGGTTTCTTGAGGGGCAATCTAAGCGACAGAGGGGTTTATGGGTTCTTGTATTAAATGCTGTTTGTGGGAATTAAATCTCCACCTAGCCTCTTGCAAGGCTATTGGACAGGCCAAGTCACGACCTTTGAGTAATTAGTGGTTGTTGATCTGTTATATCACCAACTTGCAAATTTGATGTTTCCTATAATGATATATGACAGACTCCTCTTGCCAACGGGCTAGGCAAGGCGTGACATGACTTTTGCTTGATTGTATGGCTTCAATGTCTCGTTTCTTCTAGCCACATGAGGGAATGCTCATAATTGCACTCCCTCCCACCTGCTTTCGTACTTTCCAAAAATTCGGGTCTGGACTGGATATACCTCTTCATACAAGTTCTAAAAAATTGAACTTTTTTTTTTGTGTGCGAAAAAAGTGAGAAGTTGTATTGATTTAAGCCTAACGGTACTTACAATACAGAATTCATTACAAATATCTTGTATTGATGTGAGAAGTTGTTATGTTGGGTCTTTTTAGATAAATTTAGGAGCTCAAACTAGCTTACACGCACATCATCTAATCCCTGAGGACCAATCATTCCATCTACTAGCGGAAGGCCAATTATAACCAAGACAAAGCCCCGCATGAACTAACCCCAAAAAGAACATTCTCGTAATTCTCAAGCCTTTTTTAACTTTAACCAAAATCCATGAGTCCAACCTTTTTCCTTCGTATTATTATTTTCTTTGATTATTTATTTATTTCAATTTTTGATCATCAATCATGAGTTACTTAGGCCTTTTATTGGGTCGGGAAAGCTTCGGCCCATAGAAAGGTATATGATGCTAAGGCCTTAAGTGGGCGGGCTGGAAGCCCAATATTGTCAACACCGACCTTGTATTAAAAGGCTTCAAAGTCGGCATTTTGGGCCCACCAAAAGAATTCTCTCGCACGTGACAACTCATTTTCCATCTCTCTCTCTCTCCCCCATCAAATTCCCACGCAAAACCCTACTTCAACCCTTCTCTCTCTCTCTCTCTCTCACTCTATCAAAGCTTATAAGCAAAACGCTGATTGAAGCACTGACAATGTCTGCAATAGCTCGGTCTCGACTTCTATCCCTCATTACCAAGAACAATCGACGACGTTACTCTGACTTCACTTCAAATCCTCACAAAGAATCATTTACCTCCTCCTCCTTCGCCAACGACTACGACCGCCCTCCGCTGCCGCCGGATTCGTCAATTCCGCCGCCGGATTCGCCGGAGAAGAAGTCGTGGAGTTTCCTCAAGTACACGCTCGTCGCTGCCCTGACAGGCGGTGTTGCCACTGCTGGTTACGCCTCTTACGGTTAGTTAGTTGCTTTTTTCTACGCAAGATTGCCGTCGCGTTTAACCTAAACCTTGATGCTTTGCTTTCGTACGCAAGGTTTTGATAGCAGTTAACTTAAATCTTTATAGTTTTTTGTCTCCTTGTGTGCTTGAATGGCTTGGAATTATGTGTTCTATTTGTTTCATATGTGTCTAATTAGAGATATACTACATGTTTATGACTATATTGCTTTTCTACTCAAGATTGTGATATAATTTGACCTAAAGCTTGATGTTTTTTTGGTCTCCTTTTGTGCTTGAATGGTTTGGAGTTATGTATTCTATTTGTTTCGTATGCGTCTAATTAGAGATATACATCGTTATGAATGTGTACTGTGAATATAAGTTTCAGTAATTCATGAATGTGTATGTATTTCTGTGTGGATTGAATCAAATTACTGGAGGGGAAAATGAATCCTGAGATTAAAAGGCCTACCATATATTACAAAGCTCCTGCATATGTGGGGCCTGGGAAAGGGTTGATGTACCTAGCCTTACAAGTTGAAAGGCTGTTTCAAGAATCGAACCCGTGACCTTCAAGCCTCGGTGGGGCAGCTTTAACGTTGCGCCAGGTCCACCCTTAAGGCCACAACGGAAATGAATCCGGATATTGACAAAAAACAAATTGGTTCACTACCTTTGTCCCTTGTTTGGTGTCTCTCCTAGTTTATAGCTTTAAAACAATGTTTTGCGCGTTCAAGTCTTGCAACCTAGGATACATTCATCAATTGATTTTTTTTTTTAAGTCTTGGGAGTTGTGAGTTAAATAAGAGCAAGCCTTTACCTGAATGTCTGAGATTTTACTTGCAAATTTTGGTATTTTAGTACAGTTTCTAGACAGTTGGGCAAACGCAAAGTCAGTGTGAGTCGAATAAAGAGGGCCAAGCAATGCTGATTTTCGGCTTGCACTTGAAACATTGATCTGTTCATTTTTTGGTATTTTAATACAGTTTCTAGACATTTGAGGAAACTTCTTTTGGGGTACAGACTGATCCAAAGTCAGTGGAGTCAAATAAAGAGGGGCGACCGATGCTGATTTTTGGCTTGCACTTGAAACATTGATTTGTTCATTTTTTGCAGCATATACATTGGACGAAGTAGATGAGAAGACAAAGGCTTTGCGTGCACCTGCGAAAAATACACTAGGGGATGATGCATCTGGATCTGATGTGAGTCTGATGTAGTATTGTTCAGGTGTTATTATGTTTGTCTTTGTTGTTAAGGTAGCCTTGCTCTTTAAAAGTTGGAAGAGAGGAAGTGCTTCAACTTCCAACCATGTGTGGTTTTTTTATTCTTCTAATAGTCGACATTCTTTGTCCATTGTTCCTGAAGCAATTAATATTAGGTGGAGTCGAATTTCAAACGTTTTTTCCTTTATATCAGCTAGGAGAAAGTGCCAACATGTTAATTTCTTTTTCCTTTCCCCGCCATCTTTCCAATGGAGTTCTGGAAATAGATTCCGTCAGATGAGGCTAGAATTTGAATCTCAGGAATCTGGTTTGCGCAGTTGTTTGTTAGCAATATACTTATAAAGGGATGGTGACATTACATTACAGTTATTATGGGGGTAGTTCAGAATGTACTTTAAATGAACAACTGTACCTGATGTGGTATGGTTCATGGGTGCTTGAGTATATTTTACATTCAGGTGTTGGAGGAGTACTTCCTCCTCTACTCCTGTTATTTTGTATGGTTTGAGAGACCTAACTGGAAGCTTTGCAAGATGAAGAGGGAAAAACGTCCCTAGCTGCCTTTATTGCTCATTTCTCTTGGTCTGGGCTTATTTGCTCTTTTTTCATCTAGTTCGTCTGTTATACAAAATTCTGCTGCCCCACCGCTCTCGTTCTTATTTTCACCATAAAGATTTGATTACTTCTCTTTGTTATCATCAACTGTGTTGGACCCCTTTGCACTTTCAGTGGTTGCTTTTGCTTTTAGCTACTTAAATATTTTGGAAAGTAAAGTCATCACAGAATAACGCAATCTCATTGATCTGTTTTGTTCAGAAATTTCAAGCTTTGCTTTACTCTGCTGCAATGACAGGTGAGGTCTTTAAATTCTGATATATTAATTCTATAGATTTTGCTCCTTTGAGATTGCGTTTGTCCTTTTACTGATTTTTGTTTTTCCAAATCCAATTATATTGGAGTTTAACCTTCCAGTACTACTTTGTTAAATTTAGGGGTTAAATACTTGGCGTTGTTTTTAGTCTTGTGTTGTACAGATGGAAGAAGAATTTTAACTTCTATCTAGGACAATTGCAATACTTTGAAGGTGGTTTTGGTTCTGTACTGTAGTATATATTAACACATCTATTAGTGACAGTGTCGCACCCTCTGCACTTTTAGTGAGTCGCTGCTATATACGAGAGGGAGAGAGGGGATTCTTCACAAACATTTGTGTTCTTTTTGTGCTGGTGAACTGAAAAAGTGTGCCAACATCCTGCATCTCCTGTGTATTTTTCACTTAACCCAGGGCACAGGAGAAGGAAATCTTTTTCTGAAAATGCTAGCGGAAGAACTTGTACGTGAGCATTTTCTGGTGCATGCCAGATTATCGTATAGACGTATTCTGGGGCTATTGCTATGTTTTTCAGTTGATGTCGTTCATACGGTTGGAAGTCACTGATAATATTGAGGCGGTTGTTGAACACTTCAATTTTTATTTGGCACAACTTGCATAACTGGAGCATAATCATTGTCATTGCTATCTTACCGTGACTTGTTACTTTGTTAATATTTCTTTGTTATGATATCCAGTACCAGCTAAGTTGGTTGAACTTTACTTGGATTTGAGGAGGTTGACCGAAGAACATGTTCGAGTGAGTAACTTTACATGTATATTTACCCCTTCCAGATTGTTTACCTTTGCACTTACCATCTCTTCATTATAGGGTTTTACTGAACCAACCTCAGATAAGCTCCTCCCAGATTTGCACCCCATGGAGCAGCATGTGTTCACGCTTGTTCTAGATCTAAATGAGACATTAATATACTCTGATTGGAAGGTAAACATGTGACGTAGATAGTTTACTTATTAGCTATTCTTGTTGGTTACGTGGATCAAACCAGCAGTTTGGTTATGTTGTAGTACAGTGTTGATTTGTTTTTATTCTTCATCATTATGAAATACGCTTGTCCTGTTACCCCTGACCGCATATGGCCTACTTTCTTGTATTCCTGGCTAGGCCTATCAATGGACCGGATTAGATCCAGATTCTATCAGAGTACGATCTAATGTAAATCTGAATCCGATTACTGTAATCCGATCCGATAATCGGTGTGACTGGAATTCAATAATCCAAAATTTAACAGATTGGATTCAGATATATCCGATCCGACATGTTTACGAAGATTTACATATTCGATGTTATTCTAAGATTCTCAAGTGATCTACTTGTGGGCTTGTGGGCTGAATTTTTGAATAGGTTAAACTGAATCGGATCGGATATCTGATTTTCCGGATTCAGATCCCAATATGTGAAAATTAGGTTTCTGATCCTGTCGGATTGGGATTGGATCCGCCCCTTTTTTTTTAAATCGGGAATCGGGTCCATTGACAGGCATTTTCTTGCTCACACCGAATTGGAAAGGGGTTTAGCATGAAGGATTGAATCCTTGTTACGTCATGTTGATAGCATTTTTGTTTTGTTTGGGGGTTTTTTTGTCGCTTTTTTGGGTGGAATTTTTTTACAGCGCGACAGAGGCTGGCGAACATTCAAAAGACCTGGAGTTGATGCCTTTTTGGAACATCTGGCTCAATTTTATGAAATTGTGGTGTATTCTGACCAGCTCCCTATGGTAATTCCAAATTTTCCCTCCCTAAAGCGGGCTACCACTTCCTTTTTGTACTTCATTATTAGTGACAGTTTCTGCTTTAATGGTGCAGTATGTTGATCCGGTGGTTGAGAGGTTGGATCCAAAACACTGCGTACGGTTTAGGCTAAACAGGAGTGCAACTAGATATCAAGATGGGAAGCATTTCAGAGTAAGTATTTTTTTTCCCCTCAAATATTTTTTATTTATTTTTGAACAGCCCCCTCAAATATTGCTTTAGTTATGTCGCCAGTCATTATTCCACTCATATATGCTTCCTCTTTTTTTGGTGAGAGGAGATTGATATATGGTTTGGATACCTATGTGGATGTACCTGCACTAGTTCCAGGGACAGATTATGTCCCTATATCTTTCTTTGTCGGGTATTTTTTCATTAAGACTAAAAGTATCTGAGCTAGAGATTCTGGCTTCACGAAGCTGGAATATAGGTAAAGTACACGAAGTCTAGAATATCCTTTCCTAGAAAATGTAATGGACTTCTATTTTACATTTTCCTAGCAGCGAAGTATTATCCTGATGGATGCTTTCTAGGGTCCTCATATAATTGTACTTCTACCTCTAGGATTCTTGTTAGTTGATGATGTTAGTAAATTGTAGTTCTTTATGGCAGGATCTCTCAAAGCTGAACCGAGATCCCGCTAAGATTCTTTATGTGAGTGGTCATGCACTTGAAAGTACCCTCCAGCCAGAAAACAGTGTACCTATTAAGCCATGGAAGCTTGAAGAGGATGATACAGTACTTTTGGATCTTCTTCCATTTCTCGAATGTAAGTGGCCTGGTATTATCATATTATTATGCCGTCTTCAATATATTAGTACCATCGAAGATCACATGCAGTGTCAGTACTTACGATTTTCTTGGTTTGAGGCAGACGTTGCTCGACATAGACCTGCCGACATTCGACCAGTGCTAGCTTCATATCAGGGACGTGATATTGCAAAAGAGTTCATTGAGCGCTCTAAAGATCATCAGCGGTAAAGTTCCTTTGTAAATTGTATTTTGCTTTCTTGGAATTTGCAAGTCATATAGTTGACAGTTGCTATAATCACGGTGATAATCTCTTGTGCAAAGAGTTTCATAAAACAGAGAACCAGATAGTTGTGCCTTTTGGAAATGTTGTAGATGAAGAAAAGAAAGGGCCCGATGCAAATTATTCTTTCAGGGGCACGATGTTTGACATTTTCTCTTTGTTTTTAAAATCCATTTGATGTTTCTCTGGTTAAAATGTTTTGAGAACGCGGAAGGAAAAAGAACGTTAAATCTGTTGTTCTCTGGTTGCACTTAAAAATTTACACAACCACAATGCTCTACGCAAGCTGGAGTTTCAGAGTTTATCTGGCTGACTAGAATTTGGTTCAAACGGTGCAGGCGAATGCAAGAGCAGAAGCAGCACGGTCGTTTCTGGAGACGCTGAGTCAAAGTTCACGTGGAGAGATTTGTTCGGAATTTTTTGAAATTTCAGCTTCTTTGAAGGAACAGCGGGATGTTGACTTGTCATATACCGTAATCCATTTTTTCCTGTAGGTTCATTGTCATGTTGAGTGAAGAAGCTGTTACTCTCTAAAGGGGGATTTTGGGTCACTAGATCAGTTGCCTTTTCTTGTTCTTTTCTGAGGCCCTTACCATGATAGCTTGGTATTTCGTCCCTTGTTTCCTTCACAAAAGATGCTTCTCTCCTCGAGATGATTGAATTGTTTTGGCGAAATAATAGAAATCAAAGCTATGTTCGGAGAATCCTATCGAACACGTACACATCTTGGTTTATCTTAGAATAAGTCCTACTTATTTCTTCTTCTTGTTCGAACTTGGGTTTGGAAAAATGAGAGGAAATTTCACTTCTTTTGGCGAAAACAAGACTCGGCATAGTTGGCATACCTTGTTCATTTGTGGGGTTTGGCTTGGCCCCATGTCCATGAATGTGTGAAAAGAATCTTTCAATTTTCTCAACATCGTTAAAGCTAACACTATCATCAGTGGTCCTACTGGAAGTGAGAGAGGATTCCTTCCACATGAAATGGTGAAAAATGGCACATCATGATAACTCCTAATAGGAGTGGAGAACTGGTCCCATAACCATTTTAGCTGTATAACTTGACTGGTGAACTAACCTGTCTTGGTCATGCGTGGTACAAGACTTTATAAAACCAACTTTATAAATGCAATAGACAGTTGGATTGTTTAGACTTTTGTAACAGGTGGTCGTTTTTGCTCTTCAAGACAAATAAATGCCTTTGGATGAGGCTCTTTCTAATGGACTATTTTGCATGAATATTTTATATACTAAGTGTGTGTTCCACTAACTGAAATATAAAATTTTCAAATAAACACTTATTTTTTTAAAATTAAAGGTGATGTATTGTGAGAGAATGACCTGTCTTGTAAAACATGAGTACTTAAAAAATAAGAAACTTAGTAAAACAGGGCCTAAGATTTACAATGAAGTAAGAGATTCAGATCATTAGAGTGCCGCGCCCAAAGATTTTGCTAGAGCAAGTACAGTGGTTTTACCAAAATAGTTTGAGCCATTCTAAAAAAATGATCATAAATAGAGTGACATTTGGCCAAAAAAAAAATGGTTTAAAGTCTTTTTTTTTTTTTTTTTTGAAAATCGTTTAAAGTCATTTGCAATGTCATTTTTTCCAATGATCTGTATCCCATTTTCACCTCGTACAAAATGGAGGGAGGGATTTGTTGGTTGGATTTGGTGACGTGGCAGAAATGACTACGCCATTTTTGGGTGAAAATGGGAGGAGTTTTTCTCATACATGAAGGGAACGCCAGGTAGAGAGAGAGAGTGCCGGGGTGGGTTCCTCCCCACCCCCTCCGCCGCCCCCCTCTTTCGGCCTCTTCCTTCCTCCTCTCCACTCAATCCCCCATCCTCGGTCTCTCTCCTTTCCTTCTCCTTCTCTTCTCGCCGGATTCAAGGTTGTGAGGTGGTTGAGACTCTTTCCTTTGGGAGTTGAGATTTTCCATTCTCCCCTCCATTTTTGGACTCGGGAGTCAGGTCTGGAGTTCCAGATCTGATTTTTCTTGGAATCAGCATTCTAGCGACGAAAGTGGCGTCTGCAGCAGCTTCTGCCTCCGGTCTGCGGCGAGACGAGTTCGAGTTGGAGCGGCGGGTCATCCAGGCCTCTCAACTTCGATCTCTCCAACCCCTCCTCACGAGTGTGTTCGATGGGTCCGGCTCCGACGTCGTGGTTCCTTGCGGGTTTTTCCTTTTTGTTTTCTGCTGTTTTTCCCTGTATTTTCTTTTATTTTGTTAGTTTTTGTGTTTTGGGACCGGTAGTGTCCCCTTTTTGTACTCTGTATGTTTTGGGTAATAATATAATGCATTGAGCTTGTTAGTCAAAAAAAAAAATTAAGGTGGGGCTTATACACTGCACGATATTTTTTTGTTAACGCACATCACTTCAACCACACACTAACCACACCCCTCTCATATACAAATAGGGCCCATTCCAGTGGGTATGCAGGATCGATAATGTAGTAGACATTAGTATTATTTTATTATAATCAAGTGTCCATGTCAATAATCCCTACCCAACCGTTTAGTCTTGATGTGGCGTGTATTATATAATATACTTTTTTGGAGTATCTCATATCCCTTTGTGTGGGATTGGGATGCTCAAGTAGCTTTGGTTCGGAAGAAAGAAAATTTTAAAATCAGTCCAATAGGTGTTTCAATAATGAGTATTAAAAGGTATAAAAAATACATAAAAATACGTATTTTCTTTATATTCTAATGTGTTTATCGTCAGTCCAATAGACTGACAATAACAAGACCGCTAAAAGAATTATGGCATAAATGGCAATACAACAATACAATCTCTATTATAAAACAGAAGGGTGTGTGGACAAGTTGTTGGAACGACTTAGATTCATTTGATCCAAAAGCTGTAATGCATCTTCCTACTTACCAGTTAAGTGCCCATGGTTTTCACCTAAATCACACAACTATCATCCCCTTCCAACCGAAATGCGTAGTGCCGTAGGCACGGGCTAACACTAGTAGTGTTATACAATCATTTACCAAATCAGAAGGGATCTAGCACGACTGGGTGTAAGGGTCATCATCGGGTCGAGCCGGCTGTATTTCTTAAGTTGAAGTCCAAGCCCGCCCATGGGCTAGCCCAATTGCTAGGCTAACAGGCCAAAGTTCGAGCGAGCTCACGGGTCGGGTCTCACAAAAAATATACATTATATTAGTATAATAAAAAAATGTATATAATATTAGCACCACACACTCAATACAGTCATACACATTATATGTATATATTATATATTATAACATTGGGAGCATAAAAAGAACTCCTCCAGCCAACAAGGCTTCTACAGCCAACCACAAATGCATAGAGCACCACACGCACCTCTCTAGTCTTTCAAGACTAGACTTTTGTTTCTCTTTCTCGATAAGTGAACTTCTTATTTTCTTTATTTGCTTAGTGGAGCATAATAAATTAGTATAGTTGGTGGTAGTGGACTAAAGTGGAGCATAATAAATTAGTATAATAGGCGGACCGGCAAACGGGTCAAGCAAAAATACTTAAGCCCAAACCCGCCCATTAAAAACTATGGGCTAGGCTAGCCTGCCCGTTGGACGGGCTCGGGCGGGGTAAAACCCCAACGGGACGGACAAGCTTCGGGCTGACCGCGGTCCTTCGGGCTAAATGATGACCCTTAACTGGGTGCCATTTATCTTCTCTTCTAAAAAGTCCCTTTAATATTCAGGATAGTGATAATTGTTCAACATGAAGATGGATTAAGTTCTGAACATTGTACCCCCAAAAAAATTTTAATCGCCAATCTTCAATTTTATATACTAGGCCGTGCAGAAAAACTAGTTTAGACAAAATCAAATCGATTAAAAGACAAGACCATGGATGCTCTTGAGGAGGCAGGAATCTCTTTATTGAAAACTCATTTTGCCTATGTGTAGAGGGATTTTTCAGTTGTTGAACTTGAAACGTTAAAAAAAATTACACAATCCAACGGCCGGAAAATCTCCTCGCACAGAGGCACAAAGATTTTTGAGACAAAAGAGATCAGACCCCGCTTTTGAGCTGTTGTAAGAGACGGAGTCAGATATTTCGGAAGACGGAGTCGAAAAAGAGAGATTTATTAATAATGTAGTAGTAATAAAAATGTGGTCAATCATTAATAATGTAGTAGTAATAAAAATGTATTAATAATGAGAGATGTATTGATTCGACACAGTTTTTGCATACTTTGCGATCGTCCTAACAGTGGTCAATCATTAACATTTTTATTAATGTTAGGACGATCGCAAAGTATGCAAAAACTGTGTCGAATCAAGTCAAGCCTCCAACAACTCCCGAATATCTCCTTACGTTTGCCGCTAGTGCCGAGTTGCTTGCGAGCAGTTCGGGGCTCCATTTGTTAGTACTCGGCGATTCGAGCTCAAACTCAATTTTTTGACTCGTTTAAAAAAAGAGTCAAACTTAACACTCTAAAATTCGGATTAACATGCTAATTTAGTACTCCCTTCGTCCTTATTTAATTGTCCATTACGATTTTGCGTTCATTTTCAATGACTTATATCTCTCGACGTATAATATGTTTTATGTTTTTGAAATCATTGTGTTATAGCAAAAATTAAGATCTATCAAACAAGATCCATATTACATATTTTTAACAACATACATTGAGAGTTATAATAAGCCGTTAAAAATGCATGCAAAACCGTAATGGATAATTAAATTGGGATAAAAGGAGTAAATTAATTACTGTAACTAGGGGTGTCTCGATCATTGAATAATTACGCCAGAGAAAGCGATAGTGGGGCCTTCCCCGAAACTCATACCAACCGGGCCCACAGCCCTTCCGCTTTCAGTTACAATTTGTACTACTCTTTCCAATCTCGTCGTCTTTCCAGTACTACTCTCCTCTCTCTCTCTCTCTCTCTCTCCTCCATCGGTCTCATGTACTACTCTCTCTCTCTCATCCTTTTTGTCTGTTTGCAGTACAACACTTCAATTAATCCTCTTTAAAAACCCTCAACCCCACCCAAACAAAATGGCCGACCTAATCAACCCACCATCCAGATGTCGAAACTCCTCTCCCTCCTCGCCCTCCTCTCTCTCCTCCTCCTCTCCGCCGCCGCCCACGGCGACCACTCCGACGCGGACTCCGACTCCGACTCACCCCCGCCAAACCTCCGCTCGAAACCACTAGTCCTGGTAAAAATATGGTGCTTAATCCTCGTATTCATCGGCACGTTCGTCGGTGGCATATCGCCGTATTTTATGAGATGGAACGAGGGCTTTTTGGTCCTGGGGACGCAATTCGCCGGGGGCGTGTTCTTGGGGACGGCGATGATGCATTTCCTGAGCGACTCGAACGATACGTTTGGGGAATTGACGAGTAAATCGTACCCTTTTGCGTTCATGTTGGCTTGCGCTGGGTATTTGATTACTATGCTTGCGGATTGTGTGATTTCCCATGTTTACGGGAAGAATGGGAATGGTGGTGGTGGGTCCCACGGCGGCGGCGATGTCGAGATTCAAGGTTTGTGCTTTGTTGTTGATTTCATTTGGCCTGATTTTCTTGTTTTGATGTTTTGTTCGTCTTTAACTCCGGCTGTGTGTGTCGTGCTTAGAGTCTTATCTTTTTGTAGCCATGAGCCTGGATAAAGGAGGAGGGTACCTGTTTGATTTTTATGACATGAATCCATTGTTGTTAGAGTCTTACCATCTTTTCGCAGCCGGTTCCCAACCCGGATAAAGCAGGAGGGTTGTGTGTTACGTAGCTAACACTCATGACGTATAAGCCCCCTTAGATCTTTACGATATGAATCTTTTGTTTTGTTCGTCTTTCCTTAAAATGTTGGTTAGATTCACGCTTAAATGTTTTGGATTGAATATTCTTGTCGGGAGGAATTAAAAAGTAGAATTTGCGATAAAGAAATGTTACAGCTGTCTTTATTGTCGTCCTACCTAGACATGGCCCTTTTTGAGCAAAATTTTGAGGGCCAAGGCGAGCAAAGCGATCGCCTTTGCTCGAGGCTGATATTGTCCGCCGTGTCACCCAGGCGGCCACGACGACTCTGATTCCGACTCTTCCACCTCGGAAGAGCCAAATCTCCGGTGATTACTATGCTTGCTGATTTCGTGATTTCTCATGTGTATGGAGAGAATGGGAATGTTGTTGGGTCCAACGGTGATGTCGAGATTCATGTAAAGCAATTGATTTGTAACCAACTACGCCATATAGCCTTTCCTTGTCAGTTACACAAAGCATGATTTGTTGAGTTCCTAATGTTCCAAAACCAATGGATTGTTTAATAACTAGAGGTGATTTTGATTCCATCGAGATCTTAGTTATATGATTCGTTTACTGGTGAATACAGATGCGGCCTTATTCTTTAATGTTGTTTGCTGGACATGATTAATGAAAAATGTAACCTTCTGGGTATTAGTCAAGCATTTTGATATTCGAGTAAGAAGTTACTTAATTGAAGGAAATGATCTGATTCCTCGAGTATATATACATGTACCATTTATCTTCTTTGATGTTCAAAATTGGCTGATGTTCCTTGTATTACTTCAACAAGCTCGTGAAAATCTGACTCAGAATCATCCTCACGAATGTTTCGGCTCCGAGAAGTATGGAAAGGTTGTTTTCTTCTTAGCTTATGTGTTTGATCTGTAATCTCTTTGGTACAGGAAACTGGAGAGGCGGTAGCAATGGGGTAACTACAGGGTCACAATATCAGGTGAGGGACACAGAGAAAAAGCCATAAGAGTTCTTTTAGGCCCATTGTTCCAAATTACAGTAACTTTTGATTGACTATTTGGGACGGACTCAATCCGTGGTTGTTCTAACCAAACACTTAACTGCTTGTTCATATAATAGGGTCATGACAGTCCACACAGTCACTTTGTGAAAGCTCCACCTGCAACATCTGCAACATCACTTGGGGACAGCATCTTGCTCATAGTCGCACTGTGTTTCCACTCTGTCTTCGAGGGCATCGCGATCGGAGTCGCAGAAACAGAGGCCGACGCTTGGAAAGCTCTGTGGACCATCTGCCTCCACAAGATATTCGCAGCCATTGCTATGGGTATAGCTCTCCTTCGTATGATTCCCAATCGTCCCCTCTTATCCTGTGTCGCCTATGCTTTTGCATTCGCCATTTCAAGTCCAATTGGAGTTGCCATTGGAATCATAATTGACGCCACGACTCAAGGCCCTGTGGCGGATTGGATTTACGCCATTTCCATGAGTCTGGCTTGTGGGGTGTTTGTCTATGTTTCCATAAATCATTTGCTAGCCAAGGGTTACTTGCCGCAGAAGTTGGTTTTGGTTGATACGCCTTTATACAAGTTTTTGGCCGTGTTGTTGGGGATTGGCGTGATCGCGGTTGTGATGATTTGGGACACTTAAAAGAGCTCATGCCTGTGTGTGAAGAAAACAGAACAAAGCCAAGGCGATTGGTACTCTTTAGATATACAGAATAGATAATCAACTTCTCAGATTCCTCCCTTAATGGATTATGGATTTTTTCTCATGGCAGAATTATATTAGACTGTACATTAGGTTTTTTTGTACCAACTATATTCAGAAATATATTGGCTTACTTTGTGTTCCACTGTTCCTGTTCTCGATTGCTGGATTAATTCAGGGAGCAGCTCCTGTCCGTTTTCAACTGATCCATTTGTCTTTGATGATTGAAATTTGAAACCGTATTGGGTTTTTTTCGGTCTTGTCGATACCATCAATCACGTCAAAAGTCAACTTGATCTGATATCAATCAACACATGATCGCTATAAGTGGATTTACTTGAGTAAATGGATTCCGTATTCACCATCAATCGGTATCTGATCAACAAAACTTATGGCATGATTGATGGTCCCGACAAGCTTCAACACATGAGAACAGGTTCCGACCATCGAAGTCGAGAGGGGTTAACAAACTGGCAAACGATCTGTTTTGGTTTGTTTATCCAAGAGTAAATTCATCTATGATTCCCGTGACAAGTGAGGTTAATGCTGATCTATTTCCAGCTTAACAGAAGGGCCACAAATACCCAAGTGCATAATGAACTCACATATTAAACGAAAGTTTTGCACCTTTACATACAACAGAACAAAAATTAAATAGAAGATACGACGCAGAATGTGGTGTCAAAAAATATATGAAGGGCAGTGAAAACACAGTTAATCCAATGATCATGGAAACTCAATTCAAAATGAGAATCAGATCATTCCTGCATGCAATTGCAAGGTAAAAGAAAGCAAAACTTGAGGACTGGTAGGTGTTAAATTCTCGAAACCAGATTTCAATAACTTCTGCATTATACATTAGCAAGATCTTAAGAATCAGTCAAGTCAACCTTATTTTTTATCAGATCCCAAAGAAAGTCTTAGCCGCTGCTCTAAATGTTTGCACGGAAAAATTTCTCTAAACAGAAAGATAGAACAACAGGCCCTGCAAAATCTCCAACAGTACAGCCTGCAAAATGCACAAAACTACAAATTAACAAATCATTATAGAAAATTCAACATGTTATTTAGCCCCTTTGCGCGCATCAAACTTGTTCTTCACAAGGGGTTGTATTCGATCGTGGATTTGTGGAGAAATTTACAAAAGCAAAAAGGTTTTCCAACACAGGGATATCAAAGAAGCAAAATTAGCTTCGGTTATTTTCTTTCCTCATATTTTACTCTATGACATCCATTTTGGTCCATAAATGTATGATCCAAGGCAAAGGGAAATAGGCTTACCAATCCACTGACCAGCAGAGGGGTGAAACAGGGTTGCACCAATCCCTGCTCCAATAGAAGCAAAAACAAGTGATGCAGCACCCTTGAGAGTATTAGCATAAACCTTCTTCACAAGAAGTTGAAGTTGCTCTGCTCTTTCAACTCTATCGTTATCTTCTTTAAACACGTGAGAAAAGAATCGGTACACATCTATGCCGGATTGAACAAGCCACCATGCCGCTATTACCAAAAAATGTCCTGCTTAGCAAATAATAACGGATTATTAAACAGCAAGGTTGAAGCTAATTGCCGATCAAAAAAAAAAAAAAATGATTGAAGCTAATTGGAGAAAACTGAGGACATAAGTTTTGACCTCTGAAAGTTGTTCTGCTAACATGGAAAAAGTAGACTGAACTTGGCATCCCCCTTCCAGCCTTGCGCACCGCTGATTTGCGAACATCTGCAAAACATCGCGGTGACAATTAGTTACACGAAAAACCAAGTGTAAGAAGTGCATGCATCGTAGCCCGGTCATGTAAAATAAGTACCTTTAAGTAATTTCCATGCCACTCTGTGTGAAACATAGTGGACAACAAGTCTTTCCAGAACCCGTCTAGTAGTTACAACTGTGGTCTGATACACCAAACACATTCTCAATCAGTAATTCGGGAACAAGTTTTCAAAATGGTAACATTACAATTTAAGGGCAAAGCCTGAAAAAACTCCAAACACAATTTTCCACAAAACAAAAGAAAGGAGCATGCAGCATAGTCGAATGCCCATATCTTCTATCACAATGCTCATGATGAAGACCCTAAAAAAGAAAAGAACAGAATAAAGGACAACAGACTGAATTTAACATGTCCGATAAAAACCCATACTGTAAGTTGGATACATGGTCACAATTCACATTCTTACTGTAAGAACCATTGGCGAATATCATCTGCCAATAAAATTAGATCAATGTGTAGTATAAGTAAACACTTTTCAAACCTGACAAGCCAAAATATCATACAGCTATATGATTTTTGACGTAAGCAGTCTGAGCACAATAATTGTGCTGCTTTGTCGAGAAAACTAAAGGGGGGGAAAATATAGTTCAATATACTATCAGTATTCAAGGTGAAAAATTGCACATGAAAATTCACATCTCAGCTGACTTCATAGATCTTTTCGATTTATTACTTCATAACAGCATGAATGAAACAGTACTCAGTTTTAGTTATAAGTCATAAGTTTCAACACAGGCTTTAAAGTAACAGTAATTTACTGGATTTTAGATGCAAGAGCCTAAGTATACCGTTGCACTGAGACTTCAACTCTTTCAACCAGACTGAAATCTTCACTAACTCTAAGACTCAAGCTAATATTCTTTGCTTGCTATCAAATATTTTGTATACGTATGCATAATTGCATATGTTCCTAATCTTTGTAAATGCATTCTTAATTACTTCTCAAAATCAAGAAGCAGTCAATTTCCACCAAGATCTGCACCTACTAATTCCACTGAATAAAAAAGCATGCCTGAAGATGCTATAAACTTGAAGTGCAGATAAAAAGATGGCAGAAATTAGTTAAAGTCACCTCACGAATGATTTGCACCACTGATTTCTTGAAAGGAACAACTAAATCCACATGGTGCTCTTCTGGAGCATCCTGCAGGAAGTCATCATCATCCTCTTCTACGTTTGAACGAGGCTCCAAAAGAGGCAAATAGCACATGAGGAAAGACCTCAATGACGTTTGAGCAAGAGACTTCCACCCAAAAGCTGAGAATAGAGGTTTTAGCTCAATGTTGTACTCTTTGGTGGGGTACTGCAGAGAATCATGCTCAAAAATATTTCCAGACGCCTTTTTTATTCCGGAAAGGTAATCCTCGTCAGTTAGTGCAGCGCCAGCATCACAATATGCAATTGATCTTCCAGGAATGCTGTGCCCAACACAAAAAGTTAATATACAAACAAGAGACAAATGTGCACAGAATAAATTCACAAACTGTTTGACAGGAAAAAGATAATCATTTAGGATTAAAATAAAAGTACAATGAGAATGGAGGACAAGAAGCCCACCAAACAAAATAAAATGCTTATCACACACTGCTCTCTAAACTCAAGAAATAAAGTAAAAAAAATTCATCGAAAGACTAGAGACCAAACCCCAAAAAGATGACAGGTAACAGCAACACATTCTACCGCATAGAGTAGGCAACCCAAACTTGTTCTAAAAAAAATACTTAGTCTGCACCAACCAAATAAGCCACACAAAGAAAGCAAACAAAACAAATTCCATAAAACCTTTGCTTCTTGTAGGAAGCAAACCTCCAAAAGTCAATCAAAAGCATTTGAGAGCAAAAAGCCAGAACCACCCAACAAAATATCCACCAATTGGCATAACTGCTGCCATGAAGTCCAATTATAACCAAGAAGATGATTACTCCTCATATATGAAACTATATCAAAGACTAACCATGATAGATGTATAACATAACAGGATGTACACTTCATATTATGCAAGGGATAGTAATCCTTTATTTGCAGAACACAGTAGAAGGTCTGCTCATTAGAAAAAAACGCTACGACTGATAAGAAAACATTTATGTGATAACCCCAAATGCAAAGCTATGTAACTATTCCTCCTTATCCAATGCTCTACTTCACAAAATATCAGCAGTTTGATACACCATAAGAATACAGTTTCAACTGCTAAGTATAACAAATAAAGAGTGAGCCAAATAACAAGAATTAGTATAAATAGAGAACTAAACAGAAACTTTTAACATGGAAAAAATAAAATTATAACCCTTAATCATAACTTTGATGACTCTTTAGTCTGTACTTTGATGGACAATATTTTCTTGACCACTCAACTTTTTCAAGGAGGAGATAAAACAAAAAGAAATGACAATAGAAATCCAAAACAATAGGGGAAGCTTGCATGGCAGCACCTCAGCGCTAATTTCAGACATATTTAGATAGATTAACTGGCGTGCCTTTTAGAAGCAGTGATCTCTAGGATAAAGATGTCCACGATACATTATCTTGGATTTGGCTGATGGAGAAGTTCCATAAAACAGTTTTTTCTTTTGTTGACTTATTAGGAGAACAGAGTTTCACTTTTTTTTTTTATAAGTAACAAAGTTTCACTTTGGTTGTACATTGTACTGATTGTTCATAGTGTTTACTGGCCTTGCGACGCTATACATTACTAACTACGTTAAATAGTAAATACTGTTACTTGAATATAAGATTCCTCAAGAGAAACAACCCGCGGATAGTGATAACTCTGCGTGTTCTGAATACTGTTCACTTTGCTTCCATAATCAACATAAGAAGTATGAACGGGCATTGTAGTGTTTTTGCCCTAACTCCCCCAATAGCAGCCAAGCCTGCCATTAATTAACTTATCATATTTTTGACCCAATCAGTAGTTAAGGTATGGGTGTACCTGTTGGAATGTGCCATAAGACCTAAAGTCCTGCTTCGTAAGAGAATCAAGTCAGCTGCCCCTGCACTTTTCAGCGCTGTTTTGCTCGCGGATATAGTGATTACGTCTTCCAACACTAAAGTTGACCTCCTCAAGTGCCCCGGTTATTGAATGTCTCATGAATTTCATATCACCTAAAGACCTATTTTCTTAGCTGAATACTGATTTTATCCCAGCCACTCTCAACTTTCAAGTAGACCAACTCTGTCCAAGGACAAAGCCGTTCAATGCATTGTCTATTGCAGTAAATTACTTCATTGAAAGCAACCACTTAGAGCATCTCCAATAGCCTAAGCACTTCCTCCTTTTAGCTATTATGAATAGGTTCAACGCCAAAATCAAGTCCCAACAGCCTCAACAGGAGGCTCGTCTCTTTGTATTTTGCTACAGTACCTCGCCTCAACCCGCGAGGTACTGTTCACTCGGTTGTGATTATTTTATTCTTTTCCCTTTTGTTTCTTGCAACTTCAAAGCTGAGACGGAGCTTTCGTCGAGTGGAACTCATCCCGTCTCATCGGAGCTTTCATACTTTCGTTTGTGTTCACGACAAGGAGGACGAAATCACCAGTGGATTTGGAGTGGCCGTTGATTTTGGGTTTTCAGTTTGAGAGAAGATTGCATAGAAGAGGGATTAATGGGGTTGTTCAATTTGAGGAGAAGATGGCGTAGAAGTGGAATTTATGGGTTTTCATTTTGACCTGTGCTGGGTGGCGATAAGTTTATCTTGATCGTGAAAGCCACCAGATCCGTGTTTGTGCGTGTGTGTGTGTGTGTGTGAGAGAGAGAGAGAGAGAGAGAGAGAGAGAGTTGGTTGGGAGGAGTTGGAGCCTTGAAGGAGAGAGCTGATTTCCGGCGTGGGTTGGAAGTTGTGACTGCATTGATTTGCTGAGGGCTGATTTGTATCTGCCTAGGCTGTTGTGGGTTGATGGCTAGACAAAATAGAAAATGGCATTTTTCCTAGACAAAATGCTTAGGATGTGCTTGAGGCTATTGGAGATGCTCTTACAAGAGCTAAGGGGCATACCCCAGAGGCAGTACAAAAACAAATCAGGTAAGAAATAAAAAATAAAAAAACTGAGCCCAAGCAAACCAAGAAAGACAGAAAGCCACGGCCAGAACCAAGGCATCCTAGAAGCCTAGAAACAGACCTACAGTCTATCAAACAACCTGACCTTGAACTGAGAGGCAAGCAGACTCAAAGGGAATAAAGGACAATGGAGGAAGAGATACACCAACTTATACACAAGGTCTGATATCTCTTTCACTTCTGGCAATGATCTCCTTGGCTTCTAAACTTTGCTGCTCAATATTCAAACACCATTCGATTTTCCTTAGCTAAATACAAAGTTGTATTCCCTTCTATACCTTGATTCGATAGACAAGCTATTCCCAACAACAGTTTGAATGCACATATATGTGTGGAGATTACTTAGCGTGGATACGTATGTATTCGCATAGAATCCAGGGAAACAGCATACACACATATATTATGTATCTATTACTATCGAAAAGGTAACACCTCTTCACGTGTTAACGTCAGTTTTGAGGCAGGCTTTAGTTTCCCAAACTACTTAGAGAAACTGCCACACAATTTTCTTTTCTCATCTTTCTGGTTTCAAATC
>JAOTQK010000019.1:1171797-1184243 GCA_025642025.1 Rhododendron ferrugineum
TGACAAGGAAAACGGGAGTTCTCTGACATGTTTTGTTTTCCATATTTTTAGGAATGGGTTCCTGCTTTCAGACCGGCTATGCCTGACAAACTTGGAATCAGATGCCCAGGCCGCCCCACTATCAGGCCTGCTGTGCTTCACGATCAGATTGACCCTAGCTTTGAAGTTGGGGCTTTTGTGGATGCATGGTGGAGTGATGGTTGGTGGGAAGGGGTTGTGACTGGAATTGGAAACTCTGGAGATGAAAGCTTGCTAGTTTTCATTCCCGGTATGGCCTTGTTAATTTGACCCAATTATCATCTTGAAGTTTTATCTGTTTAAAATCTTCATTTTTCTTTTTTTTCCTTTTCTTCTTTTAACTCTTAACTTATTGTTGTTTTGGGCATTGATAGGTGAGAACTTACTGTTGAATATAAGTAGAAAGAGCCTAAGAGTTTCAAGAGATTGGATTGGGGACCGGTGGGTTGACATTGAGGCAAAGCATGACATTCTTGCAGCCATATCTGCAGTTATGAGTCTGGATGCTAAGCTAATTGCATCGTCAAGTTCTCCAAAGGAGCCTCAGTCTGATGATTTTCCTATGTTCACTACCAGGCTCGATTTAGTTGAGGAGGAGAAGCTACACTTGGATGATTTGGCACCTTGTGAGGATAATCCGAGAGATATTGACTTGGTGAACAATGAAAAGCTTCCATTATTGGAAAGCACAGACTATAATGGTATGCATGCCAATGGTAGTCCAGAGAAAGACTATGGAGATGATGCCCGTCATGGTACAGATCGTGTTGAAGATTATGTTGATAATGATGATGTTGGTGATGGAAATGATAACGGGGGCAATTTGGAGGAGTTTGAAAGAGAAGCAGAATTGTTGGAAGTCGTTGCATGATACGTTGATAGGAGATCATCGTACCACGAATTAGGACATGGCGGTGGTTGTTTATAGCTGCAAAAGTGTAGTTGGTGTTCGGTTTATATGTATATAGTGAATGTTGGGATTGGTATAGCAAGTCGACTTTGGTAGGTTAACTAATAGATGCTTCAATACTAAGAATGGGGATAGGATAGATCGTTGGGAAAAAGCAGAAGAAAAGGATTTTACTGGTAGAAAGGCGAATCGGAAAAAAGCCTATGACACGGAACTATCAACCCCTTTCTGTTAACACCCCCCGGAATATTCTTACCTCCCTACGAAACATTTACCCCTTTTTTGAAGAAAGCTCCCAGGTTCCGAATCTTAAAGAAGTGCACCAGAGGAAAGCTTCCAGGTTCCGAATCTTAACTGATTGTTTTGTAGTAGGTGATGGAGATCTATCCAATTAGAAACACTCTAATTTTGGATCTAGTCCAGTTCTTACTCCCTGAGTTTCTTGTGTGTATCGGTGGTTGTACCTGTGTACACTGATAATGTTGTACCTCTGATATTATTATCAATATTTTCTCTTGTTCTCTCTGTTTTGCATCATGACATTTTAGATGAAATACTGGGTCATGGAATTATGCCAGAAGTCTCGAGGCTAAACGACGTAACCAACAATTACACATGCAAATGAGTCGAGCTATTCATACAGAGTTTAGCTCGCTTGAACCTTGAGTTTTCTTTTTCTTTTTCCTCAATGTCTTGTCCATTCGTATTTTTTGCATGCGTATTGTTCAGGCTTGGAGTTGGTCACATTTACGTGTTTGATCGAGGATATGCTGCAATGACCTGGATAATTTTCTGTATTTTGCTCATTAACTTGTCTTCTCTTTCTCGATATCGCACCTATTTCAGTTATCTGTTACACTCACATCCCCGCTAAAGAATATGGAAGGAGACGCGTAAATGAACACGCCGAGTTCAAAATAAAACTATAGTCTCAGCCATTGATCTCCACCAATGAAGTTCACATCCAGAAAAGGCCTCACTTCTTCATAACTGAAAGATTTGGACCATGCCACTCTGTTCCTCCTATCTGCTCCTTTGCCTCTGCACTGGTACTCTCCAAGCACAGCAGTCCTATCATAAAACCAAACTTATTAAGTTTTTTACCGTAACATCATCTCATGTTTTGTTGGTGAGAGAATCAGTAAGAGAAAATTCGTACTTTTGCCTGGATGGTTGATTCCAGTCGTTCCAGCCGGAGGGAGTTATGATGTTGTCGATGTCACAATATGAATAGATTGCCCGCGAGTAGGTTCCCCATGCTCTTCCTAAGTAGACTCTGCCTGTTCCATTGATTGTGCAGTTTACGAAGGAGAAGCCTGTATCATCATCTTGTGTATCCCTGTGGTGAGCTGCGATTGCTCCCGACCTTGTTGCCGTTGAGTGAAGAACACAGTCCTGGTTCATTGGTTGGAAACTTGAGAAGATAACTACTTAAACTAGCAACATAAGATTGTTCTGTTTATCTTCATTTATCAAATGTAAAGTGAGAAGTTTCTCTTTCTCGCAATTTCTTTTCAATTTTTCACCAAATCACTAGAAGTCTAGAACCAAATGAGTTGCTAACATACGAAGGATACCTGATAGAGTGATCTTGATCTGCCAAAAATGAAATCAATGGATCCTTGGATGTAACACTGGTGGAAATAGTGTGATCCGTGATCATCTAGCAGCGTGTCCTGAGCCCCCAAGATCCTAACCCTATAAAACATAGCTTTTTCGCTGGCTATCCTCAACGCAACGGCTTGCATCCCATAATCTCCGGGCACTGCCACCACTGAGTTCTGCTAACAGCACAAGAAATTCGCAGGCCATTATTTCAAACGACGATAAATCGAACGAAAGGTCTAATCGTATGTGTAGTATTACACCAAAATCCAAATTGACTCAAAATATCAAACACTAACAAAACTGTCGATTTGGGAAACAATTCTCGAGTTGTACCTCAATGGTGATTCCGGTGGCGCAGAAGAAATCGGATTCTATGGTGACAGAAGCAGATCTATATGTGCCCAGTTCACACCCATCCTTGTCTTTATCAGAGGCTTTGTTATTCCAAGTAAGAACGGTTTCGGCTGTTCGATTCTCATCTCCAATGAATGAAATGTAAGGCTTGGAGTCTGGAACGAGCACCTTTTCTCTGCAAATAATTATACTAATGATTTGAGTCGTTCAAGTTTGCTGGATCGTACATGCAGTTGATTTTGTTGGTAGAAAAGCGGTATCTATCGATCAGATTTATTCTGGGTATAACCCCCGTCGATCATATCACCTTTAAATTTACACACACCTCACTTTTTAAGTTCGATTGTTAGGTAAAATTTATGAAAACTGAATGTGAAAGGGTGGTGAAGGCAAGAAGCTAATTGGGCCTTTTGGCCTAACGACAATCCGATAGGGACCGGAGGAGCCAAAAGTGTCCATGGAAGATGTCTTAGGTTCGAATAGATGGAGCTACGTTCGGCCTGCTGCGATATTCTAACTTATTATCGACTAAACGCTACGCACATGGCAAACGAAAAAGAAAGTTGAAGGCAAGAAGGCATTGCCCGTTGTAGAACTAACGTGGACAGAGAAAGAGAAAGAGAGCCCACTACTTATTAACTTCAAAATTCCATTACCCACGTTGCTATTTTTCAGTTGGAGGGAAAACACACACACACACGCAGAGAGAGAGAGAGAGAGAGCAAGTAGTTACACCTACACACAGACCTGTAAATGCCGGGGGAAATGTAGATTTTGATTCTCTGAGAATTATTCAGGGGAACCATGTCAACTGCGCCTTGAACTGTGACAGAATCTCCTTTCCCGTTCAAATCGACCACAATCACACGGCTCCGATTTCCATCCTCCCTCAGTTCCAGCCTCTCCTTCTCCAGATCCACCTTCATGTCCTCCCAAGTTATGAAATCCGTTGCGCAACAAGCTCGAATAGTACTAGCCGAAACGACAAATAATAATGTTCTGAAAACGAAAACCCATGAACCCATAACCTTAGTGTTCTTGCATGTGGAGTTAGATTATGCAGAGAGGAGTTGGAACAGATGGGTAGAAGATGAGGGGTCGGTCATGAGAGTTATGCTAGCTAGTAAGTGGAGGGAAAGATTAATAAATTTGAGAGATGCTTTTAGTGGGAGTTAATTTTAAGAGATTTTTGAAATGGGTATTTAGAAAGGTGGTCTGTTGAGAAGTAGTTATGGAACTCCAAGTGATTCATCAATGCATACAATATCGATATGTATAGTTATAGGTTGGGGCCTGTTCTTGGGCCACATCAGGCCCTCTATAATTTGGTCTCGTCCCGAGCCTAAAAAAGTGATGCAACCTGTTTATTTATTCGAGAGGTGCTAGGGGCACATCAGTTGTGCCACATCTCAGTCACACCCCTCTCACATACAGGTGTGGTCCGTTCCAGTGGAACCCACCTGTATGTGAGAGGGTGTGGCACAACCGATATGCCTCTAACATTTTTGTATTTATTCGGCTTGTCGAGTGTTTTTTTTTTTTTGTCATAGCGATATACATCAGCAGCGGGTTAGTAAGTAAGTTGTAACGGGGAAGGGGAAGGGGAAGGGAGACCACCGAATGAGTGGGGCAGAGCGTGGGAATCGAACACAGGCCAAACGAGTGAGGCAACCGGTTCCCTACCAACTGGGTCGAAAGGATTCAGGCCGGGCCCGTAAAGCTATAGCGGCCCAAATTTGGCCCATATCAACGAAAATTTTGAAGACAGGCCCAGTAAGCGGCATGAGGAGGAATTAGTATTAGAGGCTTTAGAGCTTACCTTAGGCCCACACGTGATCCGAACTGTTCACAACTAGAGCAAGCCGAGCAAAATGATGCTTCAAAAAAGTTCAAGTTGATTGGACATCGTATGGGTGTTTACGAGAAATTTTAGGAGCAGATTTTGAGATTTTGGCTTTTAAAAAGTTGTTAAGAGTGTTTGTTGAAAATTCTTATCAATAGATTTTGAGAATCTACGGAATCCTTGAAGTTGAAATATGAAATAAAATATTATATTAGATAAGTTAGGTTTGATGTGCTTTTCAGATCATATTTTAGATTCCGAGTACTCTCAGAAGCTGATTTTTGACTTTTTGGCTTAAATAAGACTAGCTTTTACTACAGCTTAATGATAATAATCCCACAGCAATAGTAAACAAGTTTATCTACTTTCACAAATTTAGATTCTAAAATCTGCAATAGAATCTGAATCTATAATCTGATATATGTATCCACAACTATACGTTATCATCCATCTTATCCATTCGATCAACTTGTGTTTGTAAATAAGGATCTACTCAGTTCATTTCCGGAGCTATATTTAGATAACCAGTTCACATACTTTAGAAAAGAAAAGCATGATTTGAGATGAGATTGCCAATTTTCTATCGATAATTCCGTTTTATTATCCATCGAAACAATTCAATCAACTTATTTTTATTAAACGAGCTACTCAACTAATTCCACGATTTTCACGAAGCGAATCATTTTGGTAGGTCCAGGATGATAAGAGGTGTTGGAGCACCACGTGTCGTTACTCCAAAATAACTAAATAAGTAATTCATCATCACATCACTTAATGTATTCACGTTAAATGTATGATGTGACATTATAATGTAACACATAGATGATACCTAATTGTAATGACAACATAATCCCTCGTTCATATAAGCAATTTCACCAATTTAAGAGATTGTGGATTTATTATCAGCCTGTTTGGAACGTGGAGGAAAAAAAAATCACACATGACACAATCACATCACTTAATGTGTTCACGCTATATGCATAATGTGACATTATAACTAACATATAGATGATACCTAAATGTAATGCACAAATGGAATCCCTCGTTCTTATCGGCAATGTCATCATTCTTAAGAGGTCATGGATTCCTTTCCAGCTTGTTTGGTACTTAGAGAAAAGAAAGGAAAGGAAAATGAAACTTTCGGGAAAGTGTGGAGGAAAACAAACTTGCTTGATTCTATGTCTTTTTATTTCCTTCCATATTTCCTCTCAAACTAAGCAAGGGAAAATGATTTTCCATTCCGTTTTTTTCTTTTCTATAGGTTCCAAATAAACCCTAAATAATTTGGTCAAAGTGCAGAAAATTGATTTGAAGGAGACATGTGAATATGTAATTGGATTTGAAAGCGACAGGGCTCCTAATGTTTATGGAAGTTTTCTTTTTGTCACGGAGATAGTGCATCACAACTTTTAATTTTAATTTTCGTGAAAATCAGATGTCCGGGCCAGCTTATGGGCGCCTCGACTAATTTTGGGGCTTTGAAAATAACGACCAGGCATAACTTTCAATGGCCCCAAAGTTTTTGAGAGTGCATCACAATTCAAAACGTGAGACACAATTGAGATGTCAAACAATAGTAAGGGAACCTGGAATTCAAAACCAAATTTGTTTTTGCCGTAGAAGCAAAGGTTTACACTTTACAGGTACAAGGTACACCACGTAGGAGAGAGAGAGAGAGAGAGAGAGAGAGAGAGTACATCATCTCAAACGTTAGAGACTGCTACACAATTATCCAAAATAATTGAGGTCAATGGAGAATTGGATTGGAATTCTTACATTTGGAGACTAATTATCCAAAATGAAGACTTTTTTTTTTTTTGCCACAACGATAACAGGTGATATTATAGATCCAAGAAACAGTACATCAAGAGGAAACTCTATCCCTAAACAAGGGATCAAGAAACCAAATAGGAGGGGACTCTATACCCAACTCCAACTAAACCCATCACTCCAAACAGACGGAGCACTGCAGAAAATAACCAAAAAACCCACACAGAGGTGATAGAAGCCCCACAAACAGGGAGAAATCCCACACAGGAGACACCAAAGAAAAGAACTAGAAAAAAGAGAAAAACCGGTAACGGAACCGAACGGAGTCCGCCGTACCGGAGCAAACTTCATCTACCCACCTAGATCTCCCACTCCAGCGGCAAGAGGATGCCTCCGGCAACCACAATCTGCAAGCCACTACATCCAAAAACCGTCGGACTGCACGGCGGAAGAGGAGGAGGAGGGGCGGCGGACGGTGGTTTGGAAAATAAAGACTTGAAAATTGCCAATTTTACCCTGTTTGTCTTTTGACTTCAAATTCAAATACTACTAACGATGTTCTTTACACTTTTGATTTATCTTGATAATAACATAGTTGTGACTTCAATCACATAATAATGACCATGTCTACTAAAATTTAAAATGAAATAAATGAAACATAATTTCGAAAGAAAAATTTAGAGGTAAAAATGAAGAATCTGAATTGGGGTCAATGTGAATGGCAAAGGTTATTAAACTTGTATTTGAGATGCTCTAATAACTGATTACGGGATCCTGAAGTCTTCGATGAATTTTATAAAGTTAGACGTTTTGTTGTCCCAATTAAAGTATTATATTTGCAGATTCTGAAAGCTGTGTTTGAATCATAGATTTGTGAAAAATATTTAAGCACGGGAACAACGAATGAAGATAGAAAATCACAATTTCTCAGTCATTTTTTTTAATATTTGTCAGCCGACTTGTTTAGAAGAGAAAAGAAAAGAAAATATAAGATAAGATAACCTCTTTGCAAATTCAGAATCCAAATAGAGACCATAAAATCGAAGAAATATATTCAATATATAAAAAGTGATTTGTATTACTCAATAATCCATAGTACTACTATACTTGGAAAATCTATAACTACAAACTCATTACACAAATAAATAACACACACTCATATTTATTTGTGGGTCATATACACACTGGATGTGTAGTGTAGTATGGATTCCCATGTGTTTACGAGTGTGTATGTGCAAGTGTTTGTGGTTGTAGAAGAATTGATACTATGCGGTGTTTTGACTAATTAAGCCACTTGGCTAATTATTTTTGTTGCATTTAGTAGTTTTATGTCAAATTTCTATGAATTATTGGTTCATCTCGATGAGAGAAACTTGAAAAAGTTAAAAATTATGGCCCAAACTTCAAAAATCAGTCAAAATGCTCGATCTTTCAACTTTATTAAAAAAAAATTGAGTTTGGATCACAATTATTTATTTTTTTAATTCCTTGGTCGAGACGAACCAATAATCAATTTGACGCGAAGCTAGCAAATGCGATTTGTTTTGAATAAACACAGAAAAATAATTACAAGAAAATAAATAAAGGATCCTCCAAAATCACTTTTTGAATATGAAAATGCAAAAAATACTAGATTTGCATTGAGAGTGGACAATGATCGGAAAAAAAACGAGGGAGTTTTTGTAATAAAGATGAATATAAAGATACAGAGGTTTGTGATTGGACTTCATATGAATAGTAAGCATCTCTATATCCACTTTTTGATTGAAAAATATTCATTCTATCCTCTCAAATGAAAGAACAGAGGATGTTCGGTTGGAGATGCTCGAAAACACCCCAATAGGTTCATGAGAATCTAGTCAACATCCTACTTGTTCCTCAAGACACATTTAAAAAACAGGAAACGAACAAAATCATGGCGTGGAATGTCTGCCATACGTCGTTGCATACGATGCAAAGCGTCACAACGTGGTAAATTCCCAGCCTTTACCACCATTCCCCACCCCCGAACATTCGGCAAATAAACCTTTCTTTCTCTGTTAAAAAATAAAAAAACCTTTCTTTCGATCCCTTCTGAGTCATTATTTCATGCCACCCGGCACCAAATGGCGGTGTTCCTAACTCTTTTCTGTCGCACGTTTGCATAGGCTCTACACATTCTGTGGTGGATGATGAGTTTGGAACACCTCCCGGCGGTGTCCAGGGGTGTTGAATGATGTTTCCTCCTTTCGATTTCACCATTTTCCCAAGAAAATGAACTTTTTCTATGAAAGTTCCAGCCTTTTCCTCCCTTCATATCCAAACGCCTCCCCACTGCTATATATAACCCATCTCATTTCTCCACCCCCACCATTGCACGCCTCCCTCTTCTATGTTTACTCATTGCTTCAGACTACCCCTTCTGCCTGAACCAATTTTCTCTAACCCCAATCAGCAAAAAATGGCACCTTCTCTCCACAGTTCAAGAACCAACGCCGCCCAGACAAACCCAATTTCCTGCGATCCAAACAGGTCCCAAATCGACAATCACGTATACAATTACAAGAAATTATGCTCACCCATCAGCCAAAACCAGCCAAAACCCATCTGCACGCGCCCGGACGTTGATATTGATGAAGGTGGAGATGATCTATGGCTGAGAATGAAAGATGAAGCTAAATCGGGCGTTGAACAAGAACCCATATTGTCAAGTTACTATTTTGGTTCAATCTTGTCTCGTGATTCACTATCAAGTGCTCTGGCCAATCACCTGTCAGTTAAGCTAAGCAATTCTAGTCTTCCCCTTTGTACCCTCTATGATCTTTTCCTGGGGTTGCTTGTAGAGGATCAAGAAATTATGAGAGCAGTTCAAGATGATTTGAGGGCAGTGAAAGAGAGGGACCCTGCCTGTATCAGTTACGTCCAGTGTTTCTTGAATTTCAAAGGGTTTATAGCGTGCCAGGCTCATAGGGTGGCACATAAGTTGTGGTCACAGGGGAGGAAAACCCTGGCACTTGTGATACAGAACAGGGTTTCTGAGGTGTTTGCGGTGGATATCCACCCCGGTGCGAAGATCGGCAGGGGGATATTGCTCGATCACGCGACCGGAGTGGTGATCGGAGAGACCGCGGTGATCGGAAACTATGTGTCAATCTTGCATAATGTGACTTTGGGTGGCACTGGGAAGGCTAGTGGAGATAGGCATCCAAAAATTGGGGATGGGGTTTTGATAGGGGCAGGGACTTGTATTTTGGGCAATATTAGGATTGGTGATGGGGCTAAGGTTGGGGCAGGGTCAGTGGTGTTGAAGGAGGTGCCACCAAGGACTACTGCTGTTGGGAACCCTGCTAGGCTTATTGGAGGGATGGAGAACCCTATTAGGCTTGATAAGATTCCTAGTTTTACCATGGACCATACTTCACATATTTCTGATGCGCCTGATTATGTTATTTAGAGTCCCATTGGATCATGATCACAGATGTTATGAGCCCCCGGAAGCGGTGTATCGTGCAGATTCAAAGTTGGTGTGATATAGGCTACTGCACTCGAAACATAACCGATCCGTAAGTTCTACTACTATTTACTTATCTGGGTAAGTAGTATTGTTGTTATAACTTTCTAGGAAGTTTGGGGGGTTTTTATTTGCGTTCTTTGTGAGAACAGAAGTTCTCCTTTTAGCAAGCAGGAATCCTTTTTAACTAATAATGCATGTACACTTGATGAATAAGCTGTTTGGTCTTGGAATTTCTTGTTTTCACTATTAGGTTAGTCTCAAACATGTTGACAAGGCCCACTATGTACTATTGGATTGGTATCAAATGAAAATGATTTCTTGTCACCTAAGTGTATTTTACATTGTTTTCACTTTATGTTCCATGTGCTGGTGGGAGTGTGAACCATGTTTCTGTCTCCGGCTTATTTGATTGTGCTTTTGATTGGAAATTATAACCTAATGCTGTTAGAAATGAAATGTTAATTGGAGATTGATAGTATGAAGATTGACTAATCTATGGTCCATTTCTGTCCTAAAAGGCTAGTTGATTCGATTTTGCAATGGACTTTTTCTGGTTGCTGCAATTAACCATAAACGAACTGAACCTTAAGTCCTGATTAGGGTTGCTGCAATTGGACCTCAATGGCCACAAAGAATGGTTTTGCTAATTGATAGACCTTCTGTAGAGATTGGGTAGCTTTCGGAAGATTTTTTGCATCAAAATATACGTAATGTGTCCCCCTATATAGCATAGATGATTGAACGACAGATCATTTTCGTTCCTTTTGTCAATATGAAATGTCAATATGAAAGAGCGAAACTCATTATATTAAATTTACGTGCAACTTGTACATAGCGGGGCCTTGAGGCGGCCTGACTCTGACTCTCACTTATAATGGTGACAAATTTTTAGGGGGCCTTGAGGCGGCTGTCTTCCTCGCCTCCCCTTGGAAACCGGGCCTGACTCTGACTCTGACTTATAATGGTGGAAATAGTCAATTTATTTTGGGATTTTGGGCGTCTTTCAAACAATACACAAACGTATGTCCATACTGTAACCTTTGCTATATTAATCTACTTAAACCATTGGTCTGTGGACAAGCAATCAGCAGTAACTAACAATTCATGGTATAACAGAAGTAGAGTTCCTTGTCACACCATACGACTGAGCTCAGTGGGTGACTTTATCTGATATATTGCTTTTGTCACAACCCGTTTCAATACATCAATCCGGATAAGAAACGGTACCTGCTATGGAAAAGTTGTCAATTCTGAGGGATCATCCTTCCCTACAGTGGCTGCGCTGCACTGGATTTTAGCAAACAGTCTGTTGCAGCACATCAAATTCTTAAAACACAAGATTTCCACCCTTTTGATTAAAAAGGAATTCGTTCGTAATCTTATCTTGTCATCAGAAAGAGTAAACCTTGGCATCAAGCCACAACACAATATGTATCTCCTTCCCTGTTAACCAAATATTAGGCGGGTTTCCTGATTTGCACTAGCTAATATTGGATTTGAGATTATCAGATATTTTTATCAGCGCAGAGGCAACTATACCAAAGAGTCGTATTTTCTTTGGTTCATATGTGTTGTAACAATTACAATGCATCAGTACGATATTAGAACACGACACCTTGGAACACGACACCTGCTGTGGAAAACTTGTAGCAGATATGAAGGAACCCGACACTTATTAGTCACTTAGTTAACAGGTGTTTTGTTACACCAAATCAAATGCGTCATCGTAAAATATCCACCGCCAGATTAATTAAAAAGGGATTCTCTGGTAAGTGGTAATCCTTATGTTGTCATCAAAGAGAGTCAACTTGGCACCAAGCCATAAAAAATTATGTTGTTTTCCATTGATTACGCTGTTTAGTTGATAATAATATGCATCTCCTTCCCTGTTAATCAAATAGTTTCCCGAACCCAACTTGTGGAGGATCCGGGTGACGAAGTCAAAGATATACAGAAAACCCTTAATCCAAAAAGAAGAAGAAGTTAATCTGAATTTTGTCATCAGCTATTTGACAGAGACCCTGTAAATAAATGAGTTCTGTGGGTTATCTGTAAGCAAACTATCCATAAGCAAATTCAAAGAAGTTATCCATCAGGGAAGCTGACTATTGGAGGGAGTGGAACAGAGCACAAACCATTGATCAACCCTGAAGCCTCCAAAATGTACCTTTTTCTTCTTAAAAAGTAGGTCCTAACACATGCAAAGGGCGGACAAAGGGGGTGCCCAGGTTCTGCACAACTCCAAATATTCACACTAGTCGTACTAGTTTTTTAGGTTAATTTGAAAAAGTTATATGGGATTGGCCTTGAAAAAATTATATGGGATTGGCCTGTGTAAGTCCCTTGAATGCATAAAAATCCTTAGATTTACCATATATGTGGGAAACCAACAACCACCACACACACACACACACACACACACACACACACACACACACACACACACCCCC
>JAOTQK010000019.1:1211177-1222755 GCA_025642025.1 Rhododendron ferrugineum
ATATCTAGTAAGTTGTTAAAAAACTTTTGATTTTTTCTTGCAAAAATTGTATTATTTTTAACACTCCGTTTTGCGGATCGAACAAGCATTTTGGGACGGATGGAGTATCGCTTTTGTAAGAATTTTTCACAAATTTAAATCATTGATTATCGATGTGGACGATTGAGATGAGGCTGCTTCTTCCGGTATGGGACCCACACTTTAGATCCACTTGGCCCAAAAGGCTTGCCAGGAAATGTGGTTTGGGCCTATTATTTGGCCCATGAAACAAATTCTCTTCATCTGATCTGTTTTCTCTTCGAAAAACAGTCGATCAGTTCGAGATTGAAGCAGCAGCCAAAAGAAGTGAGAAGAAGAAGAAGAAAGATGAATACGGACATCACAGCGTCGGCAAAGCCGGAGTACCCAGTCATAGATCGAAACCCTCCTTTCACTAAAACCGTCGCCAATTTCAACACCCTCGATTACCTCCGCCTCACCACCATCGCCGGCGTTTCCGTCACCGTCGGCTACCTCTCCGGTACCCCCCTTTCTCCCTCTATATAAATAGCTAAACACATATACGTGTGTGTTGTGTGGATGTATACTTAAAATATCTGGAAATGGGCACTAGACGAGGTCCAATCATTTCACCAACCTGTTACCGAATTAAAGGAGTTTTTGTTCTAATTAGGGTGAGATAAGAGCTGATTTATATGTTTAAAAGAGTAAATATTGGTGCCATTCAAATGGGTTTTCGATGATAGGGAAACGTTTTCAGTAAAAAGTTTAAAATTAGCAGAATATGACAATTACAGCAATCTGGGTATTTCAAGTAATGAGAAAATCTAATAAGCCCAACGATTCTAAATACAACTCTAAATAAAGAGACAAAGTCTTAATGCTAGAAGAAGGAAGAAAGAACAGAACCCTTGACCTCCTACCGAGGTGCAAGGATTCTGACCAACTCGTTAGCCTCGTTGGTTTTTAGTACTACCAAGTTAGATGAAGAACAAATGGAGTGGTTTTGGCATCAAGTCAAACTTTGATCTATTTTAGATTCTAAATTGATTTGGAAAAATGTAACGATTGGAGATAATCTTCTATGTGTGTTCGTGTTTTTTCTACTGTTATGATTCAGTGGAAGCTTTCAAAATTTATCTGATTGTTGGTGTGGTTGATCCATAGGAATTAAGCCGAACATTAGGGGTCCTTCGATGGTGACTGGCGGTTTGATTGGTGTACTGGGAGGATTCATGTACGCTTACCAGAATTCTTGTGGGAGGCTCATGGGTTTCTTCCCCAACGAGGGAGAGGTAGCTCGGTACAAGAAGTAGCAAACGGCTAGGGTTTTTAAGGATTACATCCTCTTGGAAAACAAAGATGACGATCAGTATGAATAAGCAGATTGTCTGTTCAGTTGGCCATTTCTGTTGCCAATTGTGCAATGTATCTTATGGAAATGTTGGTTGACTTTTGTGGTATTCTTGGCCCTTCTGTTTTATTTTGCTACTTGAGTTTCTGTTTATTCTCAGTAAGTGTTACTTTCATTCTGTAAGTCTGTTTTTTGGCTCGATCTTGTATGCTAACGATGCTGCACTTGGTACGCTTTTTTAGGATTAGCATCAAACCAACTTGAAAACCAATGATTTGGGAAACATGGAATAGGAGAAGAAGGTGGATAATACTGTCTTTAAAGAGTTAGCCAAACACCAAAAACTAAGAAGAATAAGAATGTTTTCCCAGTAAAATATTTCACATGGAATTACATCAAACCAAACAGAGGCTTGCTGGGGGGGGGAAACTTCATAACAAGTTATGAAAGGCAGTTCACAATTAGCGAAAATGCTGGAGTCAAAAACTCCAATAGTTCATCCTGCTAACCAAAGTGACTGATAAATCTACAAGTTAATCCCAATACTTGATTGTAAAATGAGAATGGGAGCTGTTTCTAATTCTCTAGTTTTCTCAGTGTCCCCAAACTGATTCTGGAATAACCACGATCAAGTATCCTCCATGCTACATTGCAGCTCTAACTTTCCTCTAAACACAACTTTCATTCATAGAGAGAAGAAATATGGTCGTAGAGAAGCTGAGTCTTGTACACTTGGATAAAAAGAGAGGTCTAGTTGTGCTACACATGAAGAGAAACATATACACATTGCTAGGGGCAGCTAACTACTGATGCCAAAAAGGAACTCCAACAAAAATTTGCCCAAAATTATTAGCTACCCTGTTGGCCTCTCTATTGCTAAAATATATTACAGGTCGATAAAACCTGCACAAAAGGTCTACGTAGTCCTGTAATAGTATCCGGTGTTGTTCACTGCAAGTGCCCCTGCAAAAAGAATTCACCAAGATCAGGGAAACAGTTGCAATATAGGTGGTTTATTTTTTGATGTTCGTGTTCACAATTCACTCACTAGTCTGCAAGTAAAACTTTTTCTTTAAGACAAATTTCCCATACTTCATTTGATATAGTACTCAGGTTTGTTATCATTCGTGCCCATGTGCTAGTAATAGAAAGGTAATCAACTAATTCTATCAAAGAAATGGTGATAGTTGATATCATATGTTGGAGTTCTGGTAGGTCTATACTACTAAGTAATATCTGCCAAAACTGGCAGTGGCTGTCGGAGACCAATTGCCATGGAATATCATGTAAAGCATTACTGTACAATTCAGTTTCTGTCAAATGTGTAAGCACAATGCAAACAAACGAACATGGATTTCTCTCCTCTTTTATCGTAAACCAAAAGGCAAGCTTACTGTTGATCCTATCACATCACTTGATAATTCCGACCGACATTCCTAAGCTTAGTTTGACTATTCCATGTAGAACTTGTCATGCAGTCGGCAGTCCTAACATCATTTCCTTACGGCTCTCCATCACACAATGCCAGCTAGGCTTCGGTTGCAGTTCACTAGGCATCATTCTACAATTTCTACTAAGCCTTAATGCGACGGAACCAAATTTTGACCCTTAACACAGAAAGTATTATAATCCTAGACAAGACTCACAGTGCAAACAGTGAAGTTTTAACCTCAACCATACGTAAAATGCAGAGATGCAACCAGTTTTTGCTAACAATAAATGCACCACACTCACATCTCATCCTGGGCATGAGAATACACGTCAGCATCAAACTATAACAAAAGCGTTATAGCCCATTTTCCGACCAAAAAAGAAAAGAACCAACAATCAAGTACCTTAACACTTATCTTTTGTATCAACGAACACTGGGGAGCATGGCCTTCAACCAGGTTAGGCGTTTCTCAGTTTTCAATGACATGAATGTCTTTCTCCAGGTTGGGTTTTGGAACAGCTCCATAGCACCATTGTAAAGGTGTCGATCAACACCTTGCATTCCATTTATAACTGTCATGCAGCAGCCTGCAGAATATGGGTCATCCTTCTGCGCACTTGCATCCTTTTTTGATTCAGAAATAGTTCTGGGGTCCGAAGTGGCATTTGCTTTTGGATTATCTCCCTTAAGACTCCTCTTGTCCAAGCTAGATGGTTGTACCCGCTGGCGTTTGTTGCCTCCATCTGAAATATTAACATTCACCCTTGTCTGCAAATTACTGCGGTTGCATGGGCTATAGTCACCAGGTGAGTATGCATGTTCTCCGGTGGCTGTCGGCTTTGTAAATATCGTACAAAGCTCTTCATATATTGGGCAGCCCCATTTCCGGTATGGGGCGATCTCAGGATGCACCTATAAAAGCTCTTTTATGAGGTGTATTATGTCAACAGAAGAGAAATACTCGGAACTAATACGTACCTCAATGTATTCCTTCCACACTCCATCATCAACGTCAACCATCTTTCGACGATAATCCCAACCAAAGCCGCTATGATTATACAACGGTTTCACTATGCGGTAGCGTTTACGCAATACAGCCAGGTGTTGCTTCAGCTCCAGCTTACCAAAGTTCAAACCAGTTTCCTTACTGAATTTTGTGCATACACGATCCCATGCATCATCTTTAAACCCACTGGGTATCACGTCCGAATGATCTATCATTTCCTCAATCAGCAATTCCACAAAACTCTTCTCCACGCGTGCTGGCCAATTTGGCCTTGACCAGACATCATCTGACGGATCCTGGCTTGATTGATTATCCATCTAAATTATGCAGGAACATAGCTACAGTTAACACCATTTACTTGTGAAAAGCAGACCAAACTCCTGAGTTCGAAAGCAAAGCCCAACAAAAAGAGCAAGTATGCCAATGCAACAGAACACTTTTGCACCTATTCACACAATTACATAATGAAACACAACTCATTTTGGTTGACAATAACTGGGAAACCAAAAATAGATATTTCCCCCAACTCTAAACAATCTTACGCAAGCCATACCAGAAAATGGAAATATAGTTATGCAGTCAAAGGAACAGGACAACGATATTGCAAGTTGCAACTACTAGATCATCCTACAAAGGCAGGACCCGGGAATGGAAGATGATATTCGTATTAAAAACTTGAAAGCATGAAACAGAATGTATTATATGTGTGCGCTCTCTGTGAAATACAATCAATGCCAGACTGCAGAACATTCCTACCGATCCCACCACTGCAACTATTCTGCATAGCCAAGTTATTGTGAGTGTTCAACTTGGTCTAATGCTATCAAGTATAAACTCATCCTATCTACACGTCTACATATAGGGAGAATACCATTCTGCTCCTTTGAATCTATGTATGTGACACTATCTTCAATATGCTAGAAAATGTGTGAAGGATTCAAGTCCCACATCAGGTAAATAGTAAAAAGGTTGGACCTTAATATACAATCGGGTGGGTGGCTCACCACTTATTACAAGGCTTAAGTTTTTTAGTGGGCATGAGCCAGTCAATGTATATTGAGCCCAAATGATGTGGTGTGGACTGTGTAAATACTACCCAACGGATTGAGCCTACCACACACATGGGGAGGAGCTTTGTGGATAAGACTCGTAACACAACATCGAAGCTGTACACCACAAATTAAATCAGTTTTGTACTCTCTGTCCCTTTTTAAGAGTCTCACTTCGTAAATCTAACTTTTTATAAAGGCATCATCATTACTCTTAAAGTTATAACTTTTCATACTTACCCTCTATGGAGATATCATCATTGTACTTTTGCTCACTAATGTAAAATGTATCAATTTTTATCCACTAAATTTACAAAATTGATACTTTAATAAGGGACAACCCAAAATGGTATACTGACTCTAAAAAAAGGACGGAGTCACGGAGAGAGTATTTCACAACATCTCTTAGTTACCGCAGTTTTCTGAATAATGCTTCCAAATTTTATCTTGCATCTGTTCTTCATCTCCTCTCAAACGCTTCAATTTCGAATAAGAATTAGGGGTTTGGTCTCGTGATGTTTTCATAGCGGACCAATATTGGTTGAGCACACCTTCTTCAAAACTCGAATGAGACAAAATTATCCCATTGAAAGAACAAGAAGAAGAAAAAGAAGAAAAAAAACCGATCTTCGACATCCTTAAAACAAGAGCCCTAGATATTAGACAAAAATAGTAACGAGATTCTTACACAAAATACCGTATATGCATATATCGAATCAGAAATGCGCGTACTAATTTGATCATCGGTGTCAAAGTAAAAGGGGATGACAAACCGTATTTGGACGGCCGACGCCTTGGACTGAAGACTTTCTTCGCTTCGTCGTAAGCTTGTCAGCCATTTTCCGGTACGAATGGCAGAAGAACCGCAAAGCAATTAGGACGGTTCGAGATTTCAACTGTGGATAAAGATAGCAGTACTGTACTACTCCTGCTTTATGTAGTAGCAGTAGTAGTGTATTCGGTTTGGCGGGAAGCTGAGGCGCCAAAAACGAATGATCACCCAGTAGAATGTCAAAATTAGAGTAATACCCTCTAACTTTCAAGAAATTACCCAATGTTGTGGTTCCCGGGGGCGTTTCCACTAAGTTTTTGGTACCGGAAATAACTTTTTAACTCACATACTCATCTACAACTTATTCACTACTGGAAATAACTTAACATTTCTCAACAACTTATTTACTACCGTAAACAGCTAACAACTTGGTTGCAACAAATTCTTTCTCAAAATTTATTCACTTCCGAAAACACCGGTCAATTCAGATGGGGTAGTAAATGTTGTATAGACCTCTGTATTTGTTCACAATCCTTGGCCAATTTACGTTTATTGTGAGAGTATTGATTTAGGGTATCTCTAATGTCATAAAAAATATATTGAACAATCAAAACTTGCCACATGTTCTTTTGATTATCCATTTAAGGTGGTGTTAATATTAACAATGTGAAATCTCACATTGGACCATAATCAAAAGTTCATTTTTAGGTGAGAGAGAGAAAAAAAATTGAAAATAAATGCAAGTGAGTGTGTCCATTGATAGTTACGAAAGGAGATGGAGAGAGAGAGAGCGCCATAATAGTCCTCTGTTTGGCAAACTTGGAATTGGACCAAATCTCTTTTCCTAATAGAAACAGTGAAAGTTACCTTTAGACTGAACTACGTTTTATTTTTGTTTTATTTTTCGGCTACGAGAAATGGAAAATTCAGATTTCATAGTACATCCGTAGATGACTATTGCTTTCAGTACCACATAGTTTAAATTGGAGACTCCCCACACCTATGTCGAATTTGCAATCGAGGTCTCGTCACATGCTACAAACGCATAAGAGTGTGTTTAGCCCCGCCAAACGGGACTTCGTGTTAGTGTTGTGCAGTGAGATGCACAGCACTGTGTTGCGCACCTCCAAGCCGTCGGATCGTACATTCGACGGCTCGGATCTCATTTCGGCAACCAACAATCTAGAGCCGTTCATTGTCAAGATGAGATCCGAGCCATCGGATGAACGATCTGACGGCTCGGAGGTGCGCAGCACGGTGCTGTGGACACCACTGTACAGTTCCATCCCCCAGTATGAGGAAAACTTTAGGACCCATTTACTAACCTTAGCTTATTTTTAAACTTGCGCATTTTAGTATCTTGAGAGAGAGAGTAATCAAAACTTTTTTTTTTTTGCATCAAAAAAGAACATATATATAAATGAGAAGAAGGATTACAAGGGTTTAACAAATACAAAACAAAACACAACTGTGCTATCGCCTAAGATAGAGGGCGCCGACGATAAGGTTGCACACGATAAGTTTTTCTAAACTTTCCTCATATTTTTCTTCTTAAATATTTTCTTTTTCCTTCCCCTTCCCAGAAGGGTTGATAAAAATGACAATAACTCCACAAGAAGGAGAACATTGACCAATTAAATAAAGGAAATGATGCGTCTCTATCTTCACTTGTCCAACAACCATCATAACTCTATTGATCGACATTCATTTTCGGAATAAAGACATGTAACTCTTCTTGAACGGGAGTGGTCGCCCAGCATAGATAAACCGCGGTAGCCTATCAGGGTGCCTCCAAATGACAAATTTTGAGAATTATGGTGGTGAATCAAAGTGCAAAACGATCAATAAAAAATGCAAAAATCAATTTTTCTACAGAAATTCTTTTTTTTCTACAGAAATTCTTTTGTTTATCTTCCCCCCCCCCCCCCCCCATATGAACCAAATCTAAGTTCATCTGGTTGGCGCGGAAACCTTAACGACCAACCGAATTAATTAAGCCGACGTGGTTCATTTTCGGACACAACTGTCTCCGGAGTTGTTCGATACACATAAAGTTGTGTCTAGAGCCATTCAATGCACATAGGTGCACATGCATCAAACGGCTCCCGGCTCCCAACACAGCTGTGTTGGACAATTGTGTAGGTAGAATTTCTCAAGAAATCAGTTTCGCCGTCGGTCAAAAACCAGAGAGAGAGAGAGAATGGAGGGTTCCATTTGTGCAGGCGTGTTGGTCTCTCCCTGCGCCAACACCATCTTCCACAGCGGCAGAGTAGTCACAACTGAGCATTCAAAATCTGGAATTTTTAATCTCGTTACCAGAAACCCACACAAACAAAATCCCTTCATCATCAAAACGCACCGTTTCAAGACGTTGACAACAACGGCGGCGATTAACGACGTCTCGGCTGCCGTAGAACCGGCGCAGGCGGAGATTTCCTGGCAAATTGTTGTCGGCGCTCTTGGTACTCTCTCTCTCTCTCTCTCTCTCATGGGTTGTTCCCTTTTGAAATTTTGTACTGTATTTCTTTTTGGTAGAGTTAAAGCCTGCGTAACTGTGCAGCTGGTGTGGCGCCGTTTGTGGTTGCTGGGATTGACTTCAGCAAACGAATTGTGAGTGCAAATTATTCTGATACATCGTAAGCACGGATTAGATACACTTGCTGCTATTATTATCTTGATTAGGGACAACTGGGGCTGTAAAAGAACCACCAAGCCAATCGCGAACGGCTCGGTGTTCGGCTTGTTTTGGGCTCCTTCGAGCTCGGTTCGTTAAGTTTTTATTGAGCTCAAGCTCGCGAAAAAATTAATAAACAAGTTTGAACGTTATAAAGCTCGTCTTGGCTCGGCTCCATAAGGCCGTTTTCTTTTAGTGGGGGGAGATTACATTTCTTCTTATTAATTCAAAAATATGTTTCTGTTCAATACTCAAAAACTATAGTAAATTGTATCACTATTTCAAAATAGAAGCTTTTTTCTTGTAGGTTATATAGATGTAAGACACATGTACATGTACCATCAAAATTTTCTCTACTATGCAAGTTTAAATATATGTTTGTGGTTGGCTCGTGATTCTCGTGAACAAGCTCAAGCTCGAGTCAAGCTTCGACTGGCTCGGCTCGTGCTCGGATTGTTAAGTTTTCACTATGTTCGAGCTCGAGTTCGCCAAAAATTTACTACAGTATAAACATGATGTAGAACACGTGGATGCCCAATTCCATGATTAGTTGGATCGAGCAAAGCCCCAGAATCCCAAACGGTGTTTAATTTCAGATTAACCAATTTGGCAATATTCGGACGACCTCGAAATAGGCCCAAACTTTGTGGGCTGACTTATTTTCGCGCTCCGGTCAATACTCATCAACTCTAGGTTGATGTACTCATCAACTCTAGGTTGATGATCAATGGTGCTTTTCGGCCTAATTCCTTCGTTCAGGCCTTCAATTGCGTTATTTTGCCGTTTTAGGAAAGATTTGTTTCGTGAATAACTCTTAGACCGTAATTCCTTTTAAATTGATTCTTTTTGGGAAAGTCTAGTTTTTCTTTTCTGTTTTCAGTTTTAGAAAAAACCCCAAATTCTGGGACTTTTTATTTTTCAAGTTTATTTTTTAGGGTTTCTAGGGTTTCGGCCTATATAAGGGTTTGTAACCTAGAGATTATGCAGCTTTTAATCAATAATATTTTAGAGATTCTCTCGTTCTTTCTTGTGCGCAAGATTTGCTCGTTGTGACGAGTTGTTTATTTCGTTTGGACTAGTACGCTAACTAGTCTCTTGTGAATTTCGCTGCGTCAAAACAAGCTTGAACTCGCCACAACTTGGTTTGGCTCGGCTCGTTTACATCCCTAGGGACAGCGATCATTTAGAATAAAAGAAAAAAATTGCAACAACAGATTGATGTAAATCAGTTGGGTCTTTACTTTAGACTAAGTTTCATTTGGTTTTTTTGTTGAGTAAACATCAGCCCAGTAAACTAACTGCTAATACCAGTTTGAATTCTTCAGCTTGAATTGTATGGGCTTGATTGCCTTTGTTTTCACAATGTCGATGCGATAATATACATCCATGTATATGACTGTTTTCAAAGGCTAAGTTGAGACTTGCCTCAGGGCTTACATTAAGGCCAGGCTATTGAAAAGCGTCTCAAGGTCTTCGAATTTGTGCCCGACCCTCCAAAAGCTTACGCCCCTTGTCTATGGGGCATTCCCCCAAGGTGCGCCTTTTTGGCATTTTTACTCGTTTCATGTGAGGCGTATGCATTTTTACTCATTTCAAATGCTTACGCCTCCAGTCCTATGCTTCTTCTGATAAAAAAACGCCTCACATTGCACATTTGACTCCAAGAACTTTGATATAAATGTTTCTTCTTCTTGTATTGGTCATGGATGGATCATCACTACTGGTTTGCGCACTGAAATTCTTATATTGTTTGTATTACAGATAGCTCAGAGAAGGTGTGGAGTATGTGGAGGCTCAGGACTTGTTTTGAGAGACAAAAAGTACTACTTCCGCTGCCCTGGTTGCGGTATGATTACATAAAACAGTGTTCATTTGTGTATTCTGTGTGGGTTTTTGTCACCTTAATATCAGCGTATTGCTGTTCAAAATTGCTTCTTTGATACATCAAATATCAGCTGTCGATAAATTTCCTTTCCTGCTAAGCTGATAATAAGCATTTGCCTCTCCTTCGGGATTCTCTGGCAGGTGGATTTCTTCCTTGGCAATCATGGAAACGATTCTTTTCTGGCTGAAGTCCTCTTTTCTCCCATGTTATAGCTCCCAAAGGTTGCCTTGTGTATCAATACCTTCTGTTCGATACGTTTGTGTAAAGAAAATGTGATTATGGACCGTGGGTTGGATGTATACTTGGTCTGTATATATGATAAAGTTGCCACCAACTTAACAACACCGCAATTGTTAGAAAACTGTTACCATTTCATTCATAGAGACCGCATGCGAGTTATACGCCTATCCTCATCCGTTGAAAAAGGTTCTTTATTGGCGCGCTTGTTAGTAGATTGGCAGCTAGTTACTTCTTGCTGCAAAGGCAAAGCCAGCTATACTGGTTGGAGAACTTGGAGGGATCAGGGCTACTGAATACTACACTAATGGTTAAATTGACACAGTCAGTTAAGCATTTGATTGTCTTTCTCAGTTCATATAAGTCGATATATTGGGACTTTTTTCCTTTTTCAGTTCATGAACTATAAGTCAAAACTGTCAAAGCATGAGCAAGCCTTTGGTGGCCTTGTGCACTGCTTGAATCAACTATGAGAAGGTGGAAACTCCGGCTCGGTTTACTCTTCTTTCAGAAATGAGGAGGTGGAAACTCCGGCTCTCTCTACGAAGAGAGGCTATTGAGTGCTCTTAGAGAAATGCTCCACACTACTCACAAATCACAATACTCCACATGTCATTTTATCTCCTAAAATACCAACACAAAAGTCATGGGTCCCGCAATATTTACCAATCACAACGCACTACCACATAGCCTTTGCTTCAAGAGCATTGTGCAATTTTTCCTCTATACGGGTTGAGGAAATGGCATCGAGGTTCTGCTTCTGGCGGCAATAGATTATTGAGCGGCGGCGTCGCGTGCTTATGGGGTCAAATCAATACGTCCAAAGAAAAACTAGTATGAGATTGTGACTAGAAAATGGTACCAGTTGCCAGGTACCTATCAATCGGTAAGGCAGTCTAGAGTTGAATTTCCACCACCCCACAAACCCAACTGTACATTTTAACCAAGCTAGTTTGTCAGCTAAATGGTACTACCCCATTGGGAAAACATTGACTTGGACGCATTTGAATAGCAGAAATAAAGGACTTTAGTGCACTTACATGGACCCTAGCTAGTGCACTTACATGGACCCAAGCTAGTCTTCTGCCCCCCCAGTGCACATGGACCCTAGCTAGTGCACTTACATGGACCCAAGCTAGTCTTCTGCCCCCCACCCCCCCAACCCCCCC
>JAOTQK010000019.1:1223126-1241843 GCA_025642025.1 Rhododendron ferrugineum
CCTTTCCTCCCTCAAGAGTTCTATTCAGTTCGGAATGCTTAATATTTATGTGTTTTTAAGTCCATTCATTTCTGGCATGCTATATAGGTCATGATTTTTTTATGGAGACACCGGTTCATGGTTAAATTTAACCTTACGGCCGGGTTTTGATCAGTTCAAATATAAGAGGAAGCCTAGCCTTTTTTTACGTACGCATGCATGACGACGCCAATGATTGGGTTCGCACGTGATTTATCCTCCCTCTTAGACGTTCGTAAATGCGGGCTAAACTGGGCACACTTTTTTGGCTATCAAGATGCTGCTGTCTTGTATGTTAACTTCGGATCAGGACTGATATGAAATATAAAATGTGAATTCCATTTACGTATGGTATCAGTTTTTTTTTTTTTTTTTTCCTTTTGGTTTTGCTTAGTGGTACGGGGATGGGGAAAATTCAACAATGAGATTGGTCGAGTGGGAGCCTGACATCAATGAAGATTTATCCTCCGAGCCTGCAGGTTTACATCAAAATAACCCTTGCTTTTTCTAGACATTTGTCCAGTTTGTTAACTTTAGATCCTTAGAATTAGTTGAGATATGCGTAAACTAGCTCAGACCTGTCAGATACCCCGTTATTGAAAAGGAAAAGGGGAAGGTAAACATTCAACATGGTAAAATCAGGAGTGATCACTACTCCTCCTCAAAACCCATGGAATTCTCACCCTTAATCGTTGGTCGAAAGTCCTTATCCAAACATATCATAATCTTGCAATCTTTGTGCTTTTATTGACCATATATGCTTGATTTAACTTTTGTAGTATAGTTTGAAACTTGACTTTTTGCACCAATTCAACTGTACTAAACCCAATCTTTTTGGGTCTTTAATTAATCACCTCTTTTGCCAGGAATTGGTAAAGTCATTTGCATGATCACCCTTTGAAATTGTAGTCCTGATCAAGACTTATTATACACATGGTGACATGGTGATGGTGACATGGTGATGGAGCCAGGAATTGGTAAAGGCTCCCGGGATCACAAGATGTACATATAAGCTTATCGAGTTGAGCTAAATATATAGAAAATTAAAGCGTCCCTAAATTATCTCTGAGACTATGATGAGCCTATTCATTAAACTTTTGACGGGCCGAATTCGAATGATTAGTTTAATTTCACTAGCCTCATCTTTTGGAGTTGTTTGGGATCACGTATAGTAGGAAATTATTTAGTCAACAACAATGAATGATTAGTGCATGTGTATTCTAAGGTTAATTATCGTGGGATTGGATTATAAAAACCAAATCGAATGAAGGATACATCAAAGCCAGCGTTAAATTGATCCGAGCCCTGTCTTTAAAGTTAAAAGCTCTAATAATCGTTTATTGATTTATGACAACTGCATGACGAGGTGCTGCTGAATTTTGATTGTGTGATCCTAACAACCTTTATACCATGTGCCGACTGGAAACAGTACTGTATATAGTCTCAAAGGAAAACAAAATAGTAGAAGCAAGTTGGCTAGCTGAATTCCTGCAAGTAGGACCGACGAAACGCTTAGATTAGAAACCAATCTAGGTCCAGGTAGTAGAGAATTCTAACAAACTCCCAGCTCAAACCTGCAGTAAACATAAAGCACAACTGAAATCTGGAAAATGCAACAACAACTAAGAAACAACAAAAAGGTGAAATACAGCTCTCCCGCCGGAGCAAAACCAACTGGTTGATTCACCCATGGCGCCCGAAGATCTGCACGCTCCTCTATCAGATCGAGCCGCTAAAGCCGAACACACCACGAACTTATTATTCCCACCGCCGCACACCGACGGATCTGAGGGAGCCTCAGACCAACAGTGCTTCGAGGAGACCGAACCCCGGCGATGTTATTCGCCCACCTCCTCTACCCTCCTGATCCAGGGAAAACCCGAACTGGGGAAACCAGCTGGAGAAGAACCGGATACGCCAGAAAAACAGAAAAGGAAAACGGAAAAAAAAAAACCCCCAAACCCATCTCACCCTTATACAGCTCCCCTTATATCAACGCCCAATCTCACTGTCCGTCTCGACAATCAATGGTCTGGATTTTTAAAAACTCTTTCAGGTAAGAGTTAAACTCTTCCCTGAAAAAGTTTTTTTTAAATTCGGACCGTCCAGAATGAGAGAGATGGGGGGAACGGTGAATGAGAGCGGTGGGGGTAGATTTTGTTTTCCATATAAATATTCTGCTCGAGATTTTTCTAGACAGTCATCAGATGGGGAAAAAATGGTCAATTTTGGATTTGGGTAGTGATGAGCAGAACCCCCAGAGAAAGCCCTGCATATACGGTGGCGTAACCGCGGGGAAATTGAAGTAAAAAAGTATTCAGTTCTACCTTTTGTATTTTTGCCCTTGAACGAATTCCAGTCTTTCTAGTTTCACTGTTTCGAACTTTAACATTCAGAGGGTCGACACATTATGCACGTGAGCGGCAGTGAAAGCACGAACGCGAAAGAGTGTCAAAAACATCTCAAACTAGTATTAAAATTAGTGAGCGTGGTGAGCATAATCGATCCTTCTTAAAAAGGATTTTTCGACAGTATTGAGAGCCGGTCCGGACTTGAAGGGGATGGGATTAAGGAAAAATAGAGGCCCAAAGGAGTATTTACTTTTTTGTATATAATCCGGTGTTTGTTGAGTAAAAAGGAAGGGATTGGAATCATTGGATGATTCTAAACTATTTTTATGAAATAGTCACCATATGGGGTACTAACCTAGTCACATCTTGCGCTTGCGCAACGCGAGCGAGGGCACGAGAATGAAAACGTCTTAAAAAACAACTCAAACTACCGAGTATTAAGAGCGTGGTCGCAAAACAAAGATTGAAAACGGAAGCGAATGAGCCAACTATCAGAAGGATTATAGGAGCATACGACTAAGGTACTAAAAAATACCACATGGAGGGTGGAATTGGCTTTCGCCGTATCCGGATTAGATTCTCTCCTCATTCACCAGTCAAAATAGTTATCATTATTATCATACTTTTTATTTCACTCTAACTAAACATAGTACAATTCATCGCATGTATAAGTTACATGAGCAGAGATTTATAGTGCTCGAGCTCGGCTCCTATACTAAACGAGCCGGGTCTGATTTATTTACTAAACGAATTTCTATAAACAAAAACTGAACTTTAGAATGTTGAACTCAACTCATTTACTACATGAGCTTAAAAACCTAATGTTCGACTCACCTACTAAACAAGTCGAGCCGAATTTTAAGAGCCAAGCAACTCGGTACATTTGTAGCCCTATCGTGGAGGAGTACTTATTTGGGGAAAGTTACGAAACCAACTTCAAGGGGAGAAAGGGCCCACAGTGTTGGGAAAAATTGATGACAGCATTAGGATCGTCACATCATCGCAAAAAGCCGGACCGTGGTCCGTGGGCTTAACCGTGTGGGGCCACTGCCCGTGCGGCGCTCTACCTTTTCACCTGACTTCTCCTTCTTCACCGAATTATTACCAATTCACCCTTTCTCTCCTACCGTTACTTGTCCTCTTTTTTTTTTTACTACTATTTTACTTATTTTCTGTTTTTTGCATAATGCTAATTAATCCGACCATACATAAAATAAAAAAGAAGAAGCTAAAATTGACTTTGTTGTTGGTCTGATGAAGGACAGGGTAACACGTGTGATGAAGTCAAATTCAAGAATACATGAACAACATTAAATTTCCTCGACAACATTCGCTTTCATTCTTCGTAAAATACACGTTAAATACTCACAGGTTAGTCGAGATGCGTGTAAAATGGTTCGGACAGCTGAGTTATCAAAAAGATACATGTTAAATATAGTAGTATTTTTATATACTATCCAGATACGAATCGATATTCTTTTTAGTTTGTATAATCGACTGGATCCGTTCGTCATAGATTTAATTTTAAAGATTCTAAATGATCCATTTTGTATGTTTGAAATATGTTGACGATTCGCTGGATTAATAGAAGAATATTCAATTCGTCCTCATAAGGCACATGCTAAATACGTTGTTTATGTCGAACATAAATGACTTAAGCTTCTTCTTATGTTGTATAATTCATTGGACCCGCTCGTCACAGATCCTATTACTCGTCACAGATCCTATTACTCGTCAAAGAATCTACTATAACGATGTAGTTGCCAATTTTATAGTTTATTATGTATGAAAGAATCAATTTAATTTGATCATCTTAATATATCCTTAGTACAGTAATAAATAAGGGACGGAATATGAATTTAAAAACACATATCATACCTCAATGTACAATATTTGGGAAAAAAAAAAAACTCTCCCAAAATTTCATATTGGGGTTGTTTGTCAGAGGTCGAAGTGTAATTATTAGAAAGAAAGAGGTCACTCATTAGTTAATCTTTCCTATAAATCAAGAAAGAGTGTTTTTGAGTAGGGGGACCTTTTCCGTACTCTACTCAAACCTGGCACCAGTTTGGAAACTTGGTTTGGAACTTCCAGCAAAGCAAAACAAGAAAAACCCAAGTGGAAGAAGGTATGCTATGTCAAACAACCCATCAAATCATCAACTTTTTCTGTTCAATTACTATTATTTGGAGAATTTTATTTGCAATTGTATTCGATTTGGGTTTGTCTATGTTCTGATTTTACTTCCTTGGTCAATATAATTATGTTCGGTTTGTTTTCAATTTCGTTTTTATGGCTAATAAGGGGTGATGGGTTATGAGTAGGGTTGTAAATGAGCTGAGCAGCTCGCGAGTTCGGCTCGGTTCGAAGGATAAATGAGTGAGTTCGAGCTCGATTTTGCGGTTCGTTTGATAAACGAGCCGAGCTCGAACCTAGCAGGGCTCGGCTCGAACAAGTTCGCGAACAGGTTCATCTCGGCTCGAAATATATAGGTTCGGCTCAGCTCGGAATATATATATATATATATATATATGTATATATATACACACTTTTTAGTTTTTTACTTTTAGGCTTTAGGGTTCGGCTCGGCTCGGCTCTGTTGACGAATTCGAGCTCGAGCCGAGCCGGCTCGTTTATTTCAAACCGAATACAAACGAGCCGAGCTCGAACTTTGTACATGCTTGTCGAGCAGAGCTCGAGCCGAGATTTTCCGGCTCGATTCGAACTCGAGCCGAGCTCGAGCCACACGAATTCAGATCGAGCCAAGCTCGAACATGCCAATATTCGATTCAGCTCGGCTCGGCTCGTTTACGCCCCTAGTTATGAGCTGATTCTGCTCCCCCTTGATACAATCTGGGTCTACTTCACAATTTCTGTTTGGCTCAAGGTTTTAGTTTTAGGTCTGTTTTCTCTTATTTTGTTCTTCTTTTGTGGTTTCTGAAAATGGGTTGCTCAGAAATTTCCTAAATAGAGGCCCACGTACTTACATTTTGTATATATAATCCGGTGTTTGTGGAATTAAGGAAGGGATTGGATGATTCTAAACTGTTTTTATGAAATAGTCTCCATACGGGGTACTAACCTAGCGACATCGTGCGCGTACGTGAGCGAAAGCACGAGAATGAAAGAAAACGTCTTCAAAAATAACTCAAACTACCGGGTATGGAGAGCGTGGTCGCAAAGCAAAGATTGAAAATGGAAGCGAAGGAGCCAACCATTCGAAGGTACCAACTAATACCGCATGGAGGGTGGAATTGGCTTTCGCGGGTAGGCGTATTAGATTATCTCCTCGTCCAACGGTCAAAAATAGCTATCATTTTTATCATATTGTCTCACCTCAATCAAACCTAGTACTCCCTTCGTCCCATAAAGTTTGTTCGGTCCGCAAAACGAGCTGAGTTTTACAGTGTTAGAGTTCAGCTCGTTACTAAACAAGCCGAACCCAATTTATTTACTAAACGAGTTTTTATAATAAAAATTAATAATTGGACTTTAGAATGTCGAACTCAACTTATTTACTACATGGGCTTAAAAAACTAACGTTCGATTTACTTACTAAACAAGTCGAGCCGAACTTTAACGAGGGGAGCAACTCAGTCCCTTTTCAGTCTGTAGGGAAAGTTACGAAACTAACTTGAAGGGGAGAAAGGGCCCACGGTGTTGAGAAAAGTTGATGACAGCAGTCACAGCATTAGGATCGTCATCATCATCACAAAAAGCCGGACCGTGGTCCGTGGGCTTAACCGTGTGGGGCCACTGGCCCATGCGGCGCTCTACCTTTTCACCTGACTTCTCCTTCTTCACCGAATTACCAATTGAGGCTCCGTTCCACAAACCTTCTTAAAAAATAAGCAGTTTATTTCATATTTTGAAACTCAAAAATAATCTAAATGAAAAACATTTTTTTAATTTTTTTTGCACCGTATTAAAGATCTCAATGAGATCTATTAAATAAGATCCATAGTGATAGGAAAATTATTTGCGTAAGCACATAATTTTTTAGCTTGAAATTACCTTTTTAAAAAATAGGTACTTATTTTCCTTTCCGGAACACACTCTCCCACCGTCACTTGTCCTGTTTTTGTTTTTATACTTATTTTCTGTTTTTGCATAATGCTAATTAATCCGACCACACATTAAAAAAAATCAAGCTGAAATTGTCTTTGTTGTTGGTCTGATGAAGGACAGGTAACACGTGTGATGAAGTCAAATAAAGGAATACATGGTCATCATTAAACTACTTGGACAACATTCACTTTCGTTGTTCGTAAAATACATGTTATATATTCACAAGTTAGTCAAGATACGTATAAGATGGTCCGAATATTTGAGTTATCGTAAAAATTACATGTTAAATACATACTATAGTATTTTTATATGCTATGCAGATATTTAGTTTGTATAATCGACTGGATCCGTTCGTCATAGGTTTACCTTAATTTTAAACGATTCTAGTTGTCCATTTCATATGTTTGAAATACATTGACGATTCATTGAATTAATGGAAGAATATTCAATTCCCCCTCATAAAGTACACGCTAAATACGTTGTTTATGTCGTACATAAATGACTTAATCTTCTTCTTATGTTGTATAATACATTGGACCCGCTCGTCACAGATTCTATTACTCGTCAAAGATTATACTATAGCGACGTAGCTGCCAATTTTATAGTTTTATTATGTCCACGGTTCATGAAAGAATCAAGTTAATTTGGTCATTTTAATATATTCAAGGCCCCGTTCCGTTAAGATAAATACTCATTTTTTAAATTAAAAGTAATGTATTGTGAAAGAATGACATAATAAATAAGGGACGGAAAATGAATTTAAAAAAAAAAAAAAAACATAACCTCTCCCAAAAATTCATCTTGGGATCGTTTATCAGAGGTCGAAGTGTAATTATTAGAAAGAAAGAGGTCACTCATTAGTTAATATTTCCTATAAATCAAGAAAGAGTCTTTTCGAGTAGGGGGGGACCTTCTCCGTACTCTACTCAAACCTGACACCGCTTTGAAAACTTGGTTTGGAACTTCTAGCAAAGCAAAACAAGAAAAACCGAAGGGGAAGAAGGTATGTCAAACAACCCATCAAATCATCATCTTCTTCTGTTCAATTTATGGAAAATTTTATTTGCAATTGTATTCGTTTTGGGTTTGTCTATGTTCTGATTTTACTTCCTTGGTCAATATAATTATGTTCGGTTTGCTTTCAATTTCGTTTTTATGGCTAATAAGGGTGATGGGTTATGAGCTGATTCTGCTCCCTTTGATAGAATCTGGGGCTACTTCACAATTTCTTTTTGGCTCAAGGTTTTAGTTTTAGGTCTGTTTTCTCTTATTTTGTTCTTCTTTTGTGGTTTCTGAAAATGGGTTGCTCAGAAATTTGTGAAAGAAGGTTTCTTTTTCCTCTCAGATGGATCTTTAATCTGGTCTGCTGCTTCATGTGTGTTCATTGGGGGATGTAATGATTGATTTCCAAGATTTAGAATCTTGACTCTTGAGCTTCAATCCAACTCTTCCCTTTGTTTTTCTTTCGGTGGGCAAGAGTAAATTAGTGAACTTGCTGTCTGATATTGATGGGCTTAATTTTTAATTTTTTTTAACGTTTCTTGGCATTTTCACTCTTCACAGTTTCATTTTCCTCAAATCTTTTAGCAGAGTTTTTTGGGTTGATGGGTTGGTTAAGCGGATATTTGTTCTTGTATAACTTGCCTCGAGTTTATTTACTATGCGTCGTAGGGTACTCTCTTGGTAATTTGCTTGATTGACTATGTACCATTGTCTTTTGTATTGAGTGTATTGCAGTTCCCCATTTTCATTTTGTTGCATTTCTAGGTGTTTGACATGTTCATTTAGACAAAGTTGTTGATTATGTCGTTTTAGGTCGGTAAACTTGTTTGAAGAGGGCTATAATAAGTTTCCTCCTGTTTTATCTTACATAGTTGAAACACGACGTAGTCTATATGTAAGGGTAATCAATGAAGGCCACCATGTTACAAACCTAAAGTGTAGCTTCTTTTCTCGTAGACGGTTCATCGGTGGATGCACGGAAGAGTACGTTATGATAATATGGTTTCATAATAGACTCAGTAAAACATTTGAACAAGCTTGTTCAAACAGGAATTCTTTTGGTCTATCCACATGAAAAAGAAAACTTGATTAGTATGACTTGATTCAATCCTCTATCTGGCTAAAGGATCACATCTGATGTCCGCTTCTCTTCACATCACCATAGTCTTCTTTATAGTGCGGATATCAGGTAGCATTTGCAATTGATGAACACGTTATTGCTCTTTATGCTTGGAATGGTAGCAAATATTGTATGTTGCGACTTGCTAAGTCCTTCCCAGTGAGATTACTCCTTTGTTCTTCGCTGCTTGTAATTCTAATGGCATTTTTGCCGATCAAAAAAAAATCCTAATGGCATTTTTATTGCCCATTATGTTTCCATAAATGGTACTATTTTCATGATCCAAGTAAATTTTGTGTGCTGTCACTTGCTAAGTTCTCCTTCGTTTATCAGATGGTTGAAAAAATCTTGAAAACTTCTCTGCAGGGATAGGTCAGCTTGAAAGAGAATGCTCACAACAAAGCCAGATCTAGAGCCAAAAAAGAAAAATTGGCGTTGTAGACGTAATAATATATAACGTCGCTGAATAAGAATAGGAACTTATTCAATGCAGGCATCTCAGAAACAAGGAAATCGAGATGGGTACCAAGGGCCATATTACCAGCCTAAGCAAGAACTTGAGTCCTATGCCTGGCCTCCCTCCCATAATCTAGACCACAGCTTATTCTCGGATGATGGAAGCCAATCCACAGCACCATTTGGTTACCCTTTTCATAACTCCCCATCTACTGGCAGTTCCGTCTCACAGCCAGATTATCAGTCAAATGCATCTGACCCGAATCATTCCCCTGACCATCCTATAAGCTCAGCGGTAAGTGGGATTTGCTCAACAGATGATTTCAATGACTTGAGGCACAAGCTAAGAGAGCTGGAGACAGCTATGTTGGGACCCGATTCTGATATCCTCGAAGCATGTAACAATATGTCCGTGCTGGGTGAACCCAATCAAATTTCTTTGGAGACGGACAAGTGGGAACAAGTGATGGAGACAATCAACAGAAGAGACTTAAAAGAAATGCTCATCGAGTGCGCAAGAGCTGCAGGGGAAAATGATCCACTAACAACCGAATGGTTGATGTCAGAGTTACGACAGATGGTATCAGTTTCTGGAGATCCGATCCAACGATTAGGAGCGTACATGTTAGAAGGGCTTGTCGCGAGGCTCGCTTCCTCAGGAAGCACCATTTACAAAGCCCTTAAATGCAAGGAGCCCGCCGGTTCTGAACTCCTCTCTTACATGCACTTACTCTATGAAGTGTGCCCGATATTTAAGTTTGGATATATGTCTGCTAACGGGGCGATTGCTGAGGCGATGAAGGACGAAAATGTAATTCACATAATCGATTTTCAGATTGCTCAGGGCAGTCAGTGGGTAACCTTAATCCAGGCTCTTGCATCTCGGCCTGGTGGGCCCCCACGGATCCGTATCACGGGTATCGATGATTCCACATCAGCTTATGCCAGGGGAGGAGGACTTGATATTGTGGGCCAGAGGTTATCCAGGTTTGCAAAATCCTGTAAAGTACCCTTCGAGTTTCATGCCCTTCCTGTTTCTGGTTCTAAGGTTGAGCTTCAAGATCTTAGGGTTCGGCCTGGGGAACCACTGGCGGTTAATTTCGCATTCGTGCTGCACCACATGCCCGACGAGAGTGTTGGCCCTCAGAACCACCGGGACCGACTCTTGAGGCTGGTTAAGAGCTTATGCCCTAAAATCGTGACACTTGTTGAGCAAGAATTCAACACAAACGCCACGCCCTTCTTTCTGCGTTTTGTTCATACATTAAACTATTTTGCGGCTGTTTTTGAATCGATCGATGTGACACTACCGAGGGAGAGCAAGGAGCGGGTAAATGTTGAACAACATTGTTTGGCTCGGGAGATTGTCAATGTAATAGCTTGTGAGGGGGCTGAGAGAGTGGAGCGCCATGAGCTTCTTGGAAAATGGAGATCAAGGTTTACCATGGCTGGGTTTGTGCCATACCCACTGAACTCTATGGTGAATGCTACAATCGGGACTCTGCTAGAGAGCTATAGTGGGAAGTATCGGCTTGAAGAGAGAGACGGGGCTTTATATCTTGGCTGGATGAATCAAGACTTAGTTGCCTCTTGTGCATGGAAGTGAGAATCCAATGGTATTCAAAGCGTGTCTCCTATGTCTCAGTTGGCAACCTGTGGTAATTCTTTCTTGATTTCATCTTCACAGGTTATGGATGTTTACAGCTTTTTGTTTGATTATGTATCACGTGATAATAAATAAGCTTTTACTGAAACAGTTCTTTGAGTTCTCATGAAAACTGCATACATATTGCCTCCCTCAAAGTGCATTGAAACAATAATATAGGTATATTCAGTAGAAATTACCACAAGCAGTGAGGCCCAGTGCTAAGGTTTTGTTCAATCAAATGATGACCTGTAAAACAATCCTTGTGTTTTCAATTGAGTCATATTGTTCATGTCCATGATAATTTCTCTCACCAACCACATTAGCTACTGTCCTGGCAAAATCCGGCAAATGATAACAGCTCTATTCACGTTCTTCCCTTTTACGATCTTGATAACGTCCAACATTCGTTTCATTGCTCTTTTTGCTCAACTGGGTTCCATTCTTCCTCTCATATGCCGTGTAGAAGCACTTGTTGTGTGTTTCATTGGCAACCTGGAGTAATTCTTTTTTCATTTCCTCTGGATAGGTAAATACTGTTCTGCAATCTTTTTGTTTAGATTATCTATCTTTACTCATCAATAAGGCGTTTATCAGCTAACCACCTCAGAAACAACAATATTAGGTCAGTTGAGACCTACAAAAATGTTGAGTATCTCAAAATGCATCAAAACAGAAATATGGATACAATTTAGTTGAAAATTACAACAAAGCAGGGAAGCACAGCACTAGGGTTTTGTACAATCAAGTGGTCTGACTTAAACTGCACTCCTTGAACTTTGATTGAGTCATATTCTTCATGATGACTTCTCTCATCAACCACATTAGCTACTGTCCCAGCTATTGTCCGGCAAACGATAACAGCCCTCTTCACATTCCTCCCTTTTATGATCTTGATCATGTCCTCACTCAGTTCCTCACTGCTTGTGCTGAACTGAATTCCATTTTTCCTCGTATAAGCCGTGTTGAAACCAGATTGAATGATCCTGCAGACGCGACAAGTGAGATCCTTACAACAAGCCTTGGGTACCATACTTGGCTTCTTCCCAATGAAACAGTTCATAGTAGTGCCATAGAACTGTAACAACTCATTCCCATCCACCGTGCTTCTCAGATGCATCTTGTGTTGCTCGCGGGCTCTCTTCTTCACCATTTCTCTATACCTTTCGAACCTTTCCACCATCTCTGCTGAATTGTTCACCCGGAGGACTTTCTTTGTTTTTCTGTATTGCTTTGAGGGGTACGTCGATGCCCCTTGGAAAATCATCTCAATAATTTTCCTTGATGGGTCTGAAGTGTCTAGCTCTGTTAAGAGTACAAGAAGGAACTATAAGTTGGCAAAAATCTTAATTTCATGCCAGTTGCAACCCCCATGGGCCATGGCTACACAACTATAAATGATGTATTGCATTTTTAACTACAAGATTGTATGTTCGCACCGTGATATGAATTTTGTGGATGCTTTTGCCTGAAAATCGCCTCGTACTCTCGTTCTCCTTCCATCTGATGAACAATTTCGCCATCTGACTTCTCCTTTTCAAAGATGCATCTTCTCTCCTTGCTGAGCTTTTCTGGCTTGCGGGCACCAATTGGCTTACTCCTACAGTTGGCTCTCTCCTTCCAGGATACCCATAAGGAATGCATCTCTCTCTCTCTCTCTCTCTCTCTCTCTCTCTCTCTCTCTCTCTCTCTCTCTCCACACACACACACACACACAACCTGTGAAAGCAACAGGAAATAAACAAGGGTTAATGGAAACTGGCAATGTTCAAAGGTTGTCTTGTACAATGCCGCAGCTATAAGAATACTATTCTGCAAATCAAGCTTGCAAAAGCGAACAATCTCATGCTCATGTGTACAATGGCAGCAAAGAAATAGCAATAGAAAAGAAACGAGAAGAAAAACAAAGAACTTTTGCCCGTGTTGTTAATGTAGGTTTCAAGGCCCACTTGTTCAGTGGCAGATGAAGGATTCTTAATGCAGGGGACAAAATCACATTTATTCATGAATTAACAACAAAATATCATCTTTATATAATAATTACACAATTTTGAGGGGATTTTTCTTCATAAGTTTTACAATTGCACTCCCCTAGGTCCGCCTTTGACACTTGTTAACGTATGGTTACTAACTTATTTTGCTTATCTTTAGCCACTTTTATTTATTTATTTATTTATGAATCGAATACAAAATAAGAAAATAAATAATGACTTATGTTTGGATGCATACCTTAGAAGCAATTGGTAGTATAGCAAAATCCTCTCTCTTCCATGAGAGATTGTAAGAGATTCTGGGGTGTCTTGCGGGAGTCATATATCCTTTTGTACGTAAGAAGTTTGAAGGTAAAAGGGTTAGATTGCAGGGGATCGATGCTAAGGCCACAAACGTGGCATCATTACATACAGTTTTTCAGCAGGGAAACTGAGACAAAAGGTAATAAGGGATTTTTGTACTCTACCATTAATTACCCAGTTGGAGTTTTTCTCAGAATAGCACAGATCTGTGTAGTTAGTTGTACCCACCAAAATTGAGCAACAGGACAAGAAATCCAACTTCCAAGACTCTTCTAGTGTTCTCTGCTCCATTTTGTGTACTAGAACATTTTGCCATGATCACTATCTTTTGGAGCTTCTAAAGGGTCAAACAAATCTTGTAAACGAATGTGGTCCTCGGTTGGATATTAAACCTGGCGCGCGCGGCTCCCATGGGTCAGCAACGGTTGAGGACCGAGCCCAGTGAGTTTGGCACAAGTGCTCTCCAAGCAAATACAGTAACCACATAAACAAGTAAAAGCACGCAGCGGATGGTCATACGATGCTAGGACAGCGAATCCTATCCAGGCATGACTATGAGAAGAGGATCCAGGCATGATTATGAGATAGTATCCAGGCATGAAACACGCGGATAACCAACGCATATGGATGATTCCAATAACTAAAGGTGGTGTGCTCTTTCACAACAAACCAGGTCTTGGAGGTCACCAATCAAAGCGTCGAGTTCTCAAAATTTTCATGCATGATCGGTGTTCCCACAAACAAAATATGAATTGCTCAATATTTGGTCTATATCAATATGAGAATAGGATACGAAGCTCTCTATTCAATCCATAATATTACAAGGCTTTCGAAAGCGATCTTAAAGATCCAACAGGACATACGCAAGTATTTTTCTGCAAGTACCTTTCATTTCTAGCACAAATTGAAGTTACAACATGTGTGTTGGTCAGAACTGTAATTTTAATTTCATATTTGTACAGAACATATGGGGTAAGAGAGATTAATGTAGAGTATAAGAAACAGACTTAAAGAGAACTGCAAAGCTTCACTGAAAAGCAGCAGGCAAAAGATACAGCAAGATCAGCGCTAAAGGTTTTCATAGACGAGTTTCTCATAACCTTATCCTCGGTATTAAACCCTTCAGCCTTCCATCCCTCAGGGGCACCAAGCGAGAAAACCCACAATGTTTCCATTATTCTTTCCTCCCGATCAGAAAACAATGCTATGGGCCCAAAACTATCCTTTCCAAGTTTTGTGGGTATGGGTTAGAAGGGTGATTCGATGGTAGAGTCTGAAAGCTACGACCATCAATACGATTTTCTGTTGATACATGTGCAACACCATTTCCAACACCATAATACGCTAACATAGGGGTTGCTTGAGTAACCTTACAATTGAAGCCAACACTACTGTACTGGTTTTGCAGAGGTTTTATTTGCTGCTCGTTGTATCCATTTTCAGCACCAGAGCTAATCCCAACCCCAAGATCGAGGCTGATTGAATGGCTCTCGTCTGATCTAACCCTTGGCATTCCGTTCATAGTTGCAGGCCCCGCCATGTCATGGCTACCAGTCCTCGCCGTGGGTACATCGTGATTGTGTTTCCCCTCGTACGTAGTTATAACAGCCTTGGGATCATGAGAGGCCCTTTCAACATGTTTCCTTACCGGGCATCCAGCGTTTGTGCACTTGTAATAACTCCTGCCAATATGCAAGAACAACACATTGTATTATTTGAAACCCTTGACATCAACTCTCACTTCACGAAAAGCAATAAAACAGCATTGGCATTATGTCAGTTAGCAACTTAGCATCTGGTCTAGAAATGCATTTAGTAGGATAAAGGTGTCGGCTACCTTGATTTTCAAGGGAAATTGGCAGCAATGGCCAAGTATTATTAGAAAAGTTGCTGACAATGGCTCCATTAAGTAGTTCAAATAGTGTGATTAAAGATTACTACCAACTATTAATCGGTTGTTCAAACAACATACAGGTAAAAGTAACTTTGCCGAAGCCATTTTTGGCTTGTTACAGTGTCGAAAAAGCCACACACACATAATTTTGGCACAATCTCACATCTAGATAATTGAAATAAACCCATCACGTTTTTCAATGCAAATCAGTTAGATTGGATGATATGGGAGATTTGGCAAAATCAAAGTTGGTGCCAAATTTGGCACCAAAGATGGCTTTGTAGCAAAAAATAGAAACACGTGGACTTACATTTTGCCAACTGCCAAGTTATGGCTTTGGCAGCCTACATGACTCATGAGTGGACTTGCTCTAAGTGTGATATTTCTAGTTGGCCGGTCCAAATAATAACAGAAGCTGGCAATGGTGTAGGTTTTAGAGGGGTCAAGTGGCTTCAAGCATTACTTTACCAGGAATAAATCTGCATTTTGAAGCTAACAAAGAGGTCTTGACCTAGCACGATCATAAGTGTTATCCAACCCTAGGGTTGTGGCGTGAGTTTGTGTCTCAGGAATTAGCCTCTCCATAAAAGTGGGTAAGGCTGCCTTGCATACTGGGTTCGACCTTTTAATCTGTATGCATGGACGCAAGCTCCATTCTCTGTGCCCCCTTTTAGTTCCGCACGAAGTCAAGAAACTGAGACATACCTTGGATTAGGATTGCCTCTCACCACTTTCTGCCCATATTTACGCCATCGATAGCCATCATCAAGAATATCAACCTCACTCGTAGTTTGAACAACTACACGTGGTTCACGAATTGGTTTAACTACTGATGTGATATCAGAACCGACACTGTCAAACTTCCTGAGAAAAAATTTTGGACAGTTCGATCAAAGTTAGTACAAGGACAGTTGAACACAGCTATTAACACACACAGACAATCACTCTACATCCAACTTAAACATCATCACCTTCGCTTTGAAAATGGGTCATCATCATCAACCTCATCGTTTGTTCCATTCAACTGGGGAGCTGCACCTTCGACACTATCATCATTTGTTCCACGAGGAGATAGCTCAGGGGTCCCATTTGGCTCAATGTGAGAATACATCTGAGCACTTAAAGCAGATTTGTCTTCAAAGAACCAACAAGAAGGAATCACTTCAGTACACCATAATTTTTTAAAAAAGAGAGAACACAGGAAAATCTCTTTATTTACCTTCTTGAGCTGTTAAAGATGAAACCTTATCAGTTTTCTCTTGGTTGGACATAATAGCACCCGCAGAAAATCGACGGGCAGGTTGAGGTTTAGGATGATCATGTGTACCCTTATACACAATCTCCTTGATTTGGCCATCGAAAGAGCGTTCGAAAATCTTCTTCACCTCACAGTTAGGATGTGTACATTTGTAATAGCTCCGTGGAAATTCACATCCTTTGACAAGTTTCTGCCCATATTTTCGCCAGTTATATCCATCATCAGATGACCTATCAGCAGTGACTGGAGCCCCAGTGTCTTTATGATTAGATTGCGATGCTTGTTCCCCTGAATTTAGGGGCAATCCCTCCTTAAACTCATCATAATCAACTCCAGCAGGTGCCGTCGATGTTGAAGCATACATATGAACAAGTGTAGGTAGTTTCGCTTCTTTTGAGGATGATGCCATCTCACTTTTCACACAAGTCAGTGATGCAAATGGTTGAGACTGGCATTGAGCTTGAAATTGTGCAAATGCCTCACTTGTCTGGGTGTTCATGCCTGTAGTCTGTAAGAAAAATGTAAAGCAGCAAGTACACGGTGCCAAAAATCAGTTCAAGGATAGTCACAGATGCATCAAACTGAAACCTACAAATATATATAGTCATGATTCTTCTTTTGATTAAAAATAAATAATGTTGTGATTAAAACTAAGGCCTTTTATTTAGTGTACAAGGACCTCATCCACCTCCACCCCGTAGTATCTTTCTATTAAAAACACAAAAGGTAGTCATCAAAGAAACATGCAGCATTAGCTGTCGGCATAAGCTGTATACAGGAAAACACTCATATTATGTAGCACTTGTGCCTTTGTAACAAGCATTCTTCTAGGATACTAAATAAATCTGAAAGATGTTAAATAGTGCAACATGGAGTGGAGTCTAGAAAAAGGTGATACTTCATATGCTTTTGAATTTCGATGAGCATCTGAATTATATATGTGGCCTTGGAATGCACAAAATGAATGCCAATCTAAAAGTATCTAAGTTTCTGCGAAAGAATTAAAAACAGAACACATGGGTAGCCCTTGTCCTCCAAATGTATCCAATCCACACCATACAAGCAAAACCACTGGAATGAAGTTTAATGGATAACAGCAATTCTCAAGTGGTATGAGTTCTTATCAGCAGGGCAAAATTAGCAATAGCCATATTATTGTTCATCAGGGCATTACCATGGGTGTCACTGCTGGTAATCTTGAAACAGATCCAGCATGGGGTTTGAACTCAAAACCAACGGTTTTACTTTCATCGACAGTAGCACTAGTGGAGGAATTAGCAGCAAATGAGAAACCAGGGGAACTGCCAGAGAAATGCATCAATTGAGGCCTAAAATATGAACCTGTAGTTGGAGAAGGCTCTGCCTGCAGGATTCAGAAGTTCATCAAAACAACTGGTTAGGTATCTCCTTTATTGCGTTTAATCACAACAATAGCATATGATACACACACACCTGCGCATGCACACAAGAATCACACAATGTTACTTTTTTACACAATTCGGTAAAAATTGGTGATTGGTGGTACTTAAGGAAGACAAGTTGTATTCCAGCCAGCCTCAAAGACTTAACATTGCTTTAACCAATAAGCACATCTGACAGAATTCTTCCTCTGATGTTATTATACCTGTTTGATTCCACATTTGGGTCCATTTTAGTAGATTACAAATCCAATGTGAGTGAATTTCAGATGTTCGAATGCAACAATTGCTGGAAGGATTATGTATCTGTCGGAAGATCAATCCTATAAAACATGGGATAAACTAGCTTGGGAATCTGGTATTACTTAGCCCTCCACTATTAGTCCATTGAGATTATATCCCCTCATTTTTGGTCAGGAAAGTGACAGTAACAATGATGGCGAAAGTCATCCAGACAGGTGTGATTCTTTTCCCTTCTTTTAGCAATTTTTGTGTATTTTGCAAGTTGCAACATGTCATATCACAAGATAAAAATGGCCAGCACAAACAGAAAGAAAGAATCGCGCTGTGAAAAAACAACACCGAAGTACATAAACAAGAAAAAAGATCCAGATGTTGGAAGTAAGACATATTGTAGAATCAGCACATAGTGGCACGATTCCAATGAGAAGGTAACAGAGCATATCATAATGCAAGCATAAGAATCCATTGGTCCCAGGATACGTAAGCCGTTCATATAAGCTAAAGTAATGAGCTAACCAAATGCTTAACAAATCGTGAAGTGGTGAAACGAACCCACCTTCTAATCAGAATTTGTACTTTACTTGAAAGAACCCTCCTTTTTCCTAACGAACAAACATCGTAGATCACATCACATCACACCAACTCCACAAAATTCTCCACTAAAGCTACTATGATGCAACCATATTCTCCGTTCGATTACTGATGTGATGTGGGTTAGCTAAAAGCCTAAAACTAAAAGACAAACAAAATTTCAGAAACAAACACATTTGAGGGTATTACCGCCACATTATAGCTAGACCTGGGTAACGGGTCGTGTCGGGTCGTATTCGTGTCGTGTCAGTCGGGTTCGTGTCACAAATCACCCAACCCGAACCCAACCCATTTAGAATTCGTGTTTCTCGAGTCGTGTCATTTTCGTGTTTCGTGTCAGAAATGCTCAACCCTAACCC